>JABUQX010024385.1:32500-44524 GCA_015478945.1 Trachelipus rathkii
AACGCATCTTTTGTCTACCTCTAGATCATAAGCTGCCCAAAAGGCCGCAGCATGATCTCTCCGCGTGAAGACCCACGACCCCGCACCCGCAGGTCGACCCGCCGGCGACCCGGCGCGTACCCGCCCGCCGCGTGCGCGCGCAGGCGCAATATTTCCGCCGCATCCGCCCGCCCACGTGCGGCCCGCAGGGCGCAATATCCCCGCAACGAAATGAAAATAATATTTACTATGAGTCATTCATTTTATTTCCTCTTAAACATTTTTATTAAAAAACATTTTTCCGCGACCTAAAACTGTAACTTCATCACAGAATCTTTATATTTTATTAATACTTTTTTAATTTATAAATTTTTAAAATTGTATGTGAAAGGAAGAAAAAAACCAGAGTGTCTGATATATAAACATTTTTATTTTACTACAACTGTACGAAATTTTATTAAAAAAACATTACACATTCAACTTAAAGCAAGTAAATCAGTAAATCAATAGAGGGTGTTACCTAACACCAAGGGGGGGATTAGTATGCGTTTGTTTTACTGCTTTACTGCTTTAACTTTCTGCTTTACTGCTTTTAAACTCACTGCTTTACTGCTTTAAACTCACATTCATTTTACATACCTTAAAAGCAGTAAAATTCAGTAAATCAATAGAGGTGTTACCAAACACCTAAGGGATTAGTATGCGCGTTTGTTTTACTGCTTTACTGCTTTAACTTTCTGCTTTTACTGCTTTAACTCAACATACATTACATACCTGTAAAGAGTAAATCAGTAAATCAATAGAGGTGTTACTAACACCTAAGGGATTAGTATGCTTTTGTTTTACTGCTTTACTGCTTTAACTTTCTGCTTTACTGCTTTAACTTTCTGCTTTACTGCTTTAACCCTTTCTGCTTTAACTGTTTTAACTTTCTGGCTTTACTGCTTTAACTCATATGTTTTACTGCTTTATAACTCATATATTTAATTAACATTACCATACCTTAAAACAGTAATCAGTAAATCAATAGTGGTGGACCTAACACCAAGGGGGGAATTAGTATGCTTTTTGTTTTACTGCTTTTTACTACTTTAACTCATGTTTTACTGCTTTAACTCATATGTTTTACTGCTTTAACCCATATGTTTTACAGCTTTAACTCATATATTTATTAACATTATGTTTTTTATTTGTTTTAATACTTTTTTATTTATTTATTATTATTTTATTTATTTTTATTATTATTTTTATTATTTTTATTATTTTATTTTTATTTTTTTTATTATTATACTTAGTGTTAATTTACTTCATGCCTATTGTTAATATTATTTAGAACACACACACAACACACACCCATATACCACACACACACACACACACACACACACCGACACACACATACACACACACACACACAGCACACACACAGTAACCACTTATAACACAATTTCACTTCAAACTTATAACACACACATTCACTATGACACTTACCTTTACCCATAGACACTTACATTTTCGCTTGCTGCGCTCGCGGTACACACACACACACACACACACACAACACACACCAAACACACACACACACCACTTATACACACATTCACTAAGACACTTATACACACATTCCCTAGACACTTACATTTACCCATAGACAGTTACATTTACACTTAATACACACGCGGTCACACACACACATACACACACACCACACACAAACACACACACACTTACACTTATACACACATTCACTATGACACTTAATACACACATTCACTATGACACTGTACATTTAAACCCATAGACCACTTAACAATTTTACACTTACACACACACCACACCAGATTTACTTACACTTACAACACCAGATTTAACTTACCACTCACCGCCCAATTTACTTACACCGCAGATTTACTTACACTCACACAGATTTACTTACACTCACAAACAGATTTACTTACACACTCACTACAGATTTACTTACCACACAGATTTACTTACACTCAAACCCACAGATTTACTTTACACACAGACAGTTTACTTACACACAACAGATTTACTTACACACACAGATTTAACTTACACTCAACACAGCGACACACGCAATCAACACACACACAACTCATCTTACACATATAACGTATAATTTATTAAAACATTTTATGTTTTAATTAAACACGTACATTTATATTACTCATTCAAATATAACTAAAATTATTTCAAAGTTTCTTAAAACTTCTATAACAAATCATTATCTTTGAACAAAGAATTTATTATTAACTGTTAATACTTTTTGTTTATAAATTTTATAAAACTATCAAGTTTTAAATAACTTTTACTAAAATTTTATGAAATTTTATTAAAACAATATATTTTACGTACCCTTAAAGCAATAATCAGAAATCAGTAAGGTCAGCCCAGCACCCCTCTAGCACCAAGCTATGCCCGTTTTGGTTCTATTGACTTACTGCTTTACATCACCTTTTTACCCATGTAATAAGTATAAAAATAACAAAATAAGTTCTTTCTCTGCTAACACATAACATGTGTTTTATTAAAATCATTCTAAGTTTTTATTTAAAAATAACAATTATTCACTTACATTTATATTATTCGCTCAATGTTAACTAAAAATATTTCAAAGTTTTTTAAATAATTCGGATTTTCTTTTTTATTATTACATTATTATTATCATTATTAAGCATTGACATTCCATCACGAGAAAACACAAAAACCGAACTCCTTACAGATACGAAACTGACCTCCTTCTGTAAAATTGTGTTGAAAAAACTACTTTAGGCCTAAATTTAGGATAAATCTTTTTTGTATCCCGGGCGATTTAGGGCTAATTCCAGGTCAAAATATATTTTTCAAACTGACCTTTTTCTGTTTAAATGTGGTGCAATAACTACATTAGGCCTAAATTTAGGCCTAATTTAGGATAAGCCCTTTTTGTATCCCATGCGGATTTTAAGCCTAATACAAGGTCAAAAAGGTAATTCCCATATAGACAAGAATCATTGTTATTATTAATTTTATTTTTATAAAATATATTCCAAACTGAAACATGCTGGATCGGTAAGAACCTTTAAGCAGGTAAGAACAGGAAATGTTTTCCTTAACTTGTGATTGGTCGGAGTATCCTTATCTCTATATGACCTCGTATGTGATTGGTCGAGAATTAATTTATCATCGTCTTTTGAAAATTAACTTTGTTTTTTAAACTTGTATTTGACCAGGTGTGTTTTATTATCTTTTTACGACCCAACCCATTTTAAAATCATAGTCATTTTAGCTGTTAAACGGTGCACAAGTTATCTGATTTGTATTAAAGTGTTTTATTTTACTAAGTGTATATCATATTTATATAAATACTTACAAATTGAGGAATAATTATATTAATTTCACTAGAAAAGATAATAATTAATTCACTAGATTTATATAGATCACGTGAAGCAAAACGCAGAGCGCCCGCAAGCGCGACCCGGTGCGGAAACGACGCATGAAACCGCCGGCGTAATATTACTACGCGGTCGCGAAAATATGGGGCGTTGTATTTCAAAGGGGTAGGGCATACATCCTAGAGGTTGATATCTTTTGGACACCGTCCCATTCAGTATGTATAATATTAGTTTGTGTACTGTATCAAGGTATATTTACGAACCTTATAACATGTGTTCAATCGCATTAGTTTATTTAAAGTCCTGGTATATTCAGTGTTTATTACAAACCAAGGGAGATATTCTCGATGGTTGCCGAATGCATACAACATCTGATATAGAAGAGGTATGAACTTACATACCTCGATGTAATTTTGAAGTATAATGATATGATACCAATACTGGAAATCCATAAAGAGAAATTACGGTTTGTACAATGAGGGAAAGTTTATTATGCATGTACACACATTGTGTATTTAATTAATTAATATAGTAATTATGTAATAATATTTTAGATTAAACAACTTTTTTCCTAACTTATACATAGAGAAGATTAAAACCGTAAAGACATACCTTGAAAAGGGAGGGAATGGGATAACTTCTATACATTAACTCTACGTCGTATATAGGTGTAACTTTAAGGCATATAAAACTTGTTTTACATTCCTTAAAGTAATAAGATCTTAAATGCACACCACAAAGAGGAACATGGCCTACGTCACAGCCGGAGTATTTGTTCTATTTCCCTCAAGGAATTATAACTTTAGGATAAATAAAACAAACTGCTTTTCTACAAAACAAAATGTTCTTTTCAAACTAAATGTTTTTCAAGAAACTTTACCAGTGAAAATTTGGTTATTTTCCATAAATACATTAAAAATGTTCAAGTAGGAAATAAAATGCAACGATTCATAATATAGGAACGGTATATTTGAAATACAAAATGATCTAAATGAAGTTTAACAACGGCGTATCAATAAAGAAAATATTTTCGCGACTGCGTAGTAATATTACGGCCGGCGGTTTCATGCGTCGGTTCCGCACCGGGTCGCGCTTGCGGGCGCTCTTGCGTTTTGCTTAACGTGATCTACTATAAATCTAGTGAATTAATATTATCTATTCTAGTGAAATTATTAATTATTCCTCATGTAAGTATTTATTTAAATATGATATACACTTAGTAAAAATAAAACACTTTTAATACAAATCAGATTAACTTGTGCACCGCTTAACAGCTAAATGACTATTGATTTAAAAATGAGTTGGGGTCTAAAAAGATAATAAACACACCTGCCTCAATACAAGTTTAAAGAACAAAGTTAATTTTCACAAGACGATAAAATAATTCTCGACCAATCACATACGAGGTCATATGGAGATAAGGACTACTCGAACCAATCACAAGTAAGGAAAACATTTCTTTCTAACTGCTTAAAGGATCTTACCGATGCAGCATGTTTCAGTTTGAAAATATCATTTTATAAAAGTAATAATATAACAATGATTCTTGTCTATACTGGAATTAACTCTTTTTGACCGGTATTAGGCTAAATCCGCATGGGATTACAAAAGGCCTTATCTAATTTAGGCCTAAATTTAGGCCTAACGTAGTTATTGCCCCACATTTAACAGAAAAAGGTCAGTTTTTGAAATATATTTTGACCTGGAATTAGGCCTAAATCGCCCCGGCTACAAAAAGGATTATCCTAAATTTAGGCCTAATGTAGTTATTTCAACACATTTTACAGAGAGAGGTCAGTTTCGTATCTGTAAGGAGTGGGGGTTGTTGTGTTTTCTCGTGATGGATTGTCAATGTACATAGATAATATAATAATAATAAGAAAATAAGCAGATTATTTTTAAAAAAACTTTGAAATATTTTTAGTTATCATCGAGCGAATAATATAAATGTAAGTGAATAATTGTTATTTTTAATAAAAAAAATTAAAAAATGATTTTAATAAAATACAGGTTATGTTAGCAGAGAAGAACTTATTTTTGTTTATTTTTATACTTATTACATGGGCTAAAGATGATGTAAGCAGTAAGTTCAATAGAACAAAACGTGGCATAGCTTTTTGTAGAGGGCTGCTAGGGGCTGACCTTACTGATTGTACTGATTTAATTGCTTATAGGACGTAAAATAATATGTTTTTAATAAAATTTCATAAAATTTTAGTAAAAAGTTATTTAAACTTGATAGTTATAAAATTTATAAACAAAAAGTATTTACAGTTAATAAGTTAATAATAAATTCTTTGTTCAAAGATAATGAATTGATTTATTATAGAAATTTTAAGAAACTTTGAATAATTTTAGTTATATTTGAATGAGTAATATAAATGTACGTGTTAATTAAAACATAAAAAATGTTTTAATAAATTATACGTTTATATGTGTAAGTGAGTAGTGTGTGTGTGTGTGCCGTGTGTGTGTGTGTGAAGTGTAAGTAAATCTGTGGTGTGTAAGTAAAATCTGTGTGTGTAAGTAAATCTGTGTGTGTAAGTAAAACATCTGTGTGAGTGTAGTAAATCTGTGGTGGGTGGTAAGTAAATCTGTGTGACGTGTAAGTAAATTCTGTGTGTGAGGTGTAAAGTAAATTCTGTGTGAGTGTAAGTAAATCTGCGTGTGTAAGTAAGTCTGGGCGTGAGTGTAAGTAAATCTGTGTGTAAGTGTAAGTAAATCTGTGTGTGTGTGTGTGTGTGTGTGTGTGTAAGTGTAAATTTATGTGTGTGTGAGTATAAATGTAAGTGTCATAGTGAATTGTGTGTATAAGTGTGTATAAGTGAATGTGTGTATAAGTGTTAAGTGTTGTGTGTGTGGTTGTGTGGTGTGTGGCGCGTGTGTTTAAGTGTTAAATGTAAGTGTCTATGGGTAAATGTAAGTGTCATAGTGAATGTGTGTATAAGTGTCATAGTGAATGTGTGTATAAGTGTAAGTGTGTGTGTGTGTGTGTGTGTGTGTGTGTGTGTGTGACCGCGTGTGTATAAGTGTAAATGTAAGTGTCTATGGGTAAATGTAAGTGTCATAGTGAATGTGTGTATAAGTGTTCTATGGATGTGTGTATAAGTGTAAGTGTGTGGTGGTGTGTGTGTGTGTATGTGTGTGTGTGTGTGTGTGTGTGTGTTTGGCGTTCTAAATAATAATAACAATAGCATGAAGTAAATACACTAAGTATAATAATAAAAATAAAAAATAAAATAATAAATAATAAAAATATATAACTAAAAATTAGGGATGTACCGATAGTATTCGGTATCGGTATCGGTATCGGTATATCGCGCATTTTTGATGGTATCGGTATCGGTATCGGTATCGGTTAAAATGGCCGATACTTAGCCGATACTTCTTACTTTTTGGGTGAAAAATTATGAGAAACTTTTAGATTCAATAATAAATCTAGTTCGATATAGATTGCTAGTACCAAGTTATGTTTTTTTTTTTCCTCGATTTCCTTTTTAACTTAAATTTTTAGCGTTTCTTCCCAACTGGTCTTTAAGCGTAAAATTTTACCTATTTGGGACAGCCTTTAATTAAATTTATACAGATTTTTATCTACTTTTTTAGTTTTGATCAATAGTATTTTTTTTTGTAACTCAATACGTGAGAGCGTGTGGTGCGTGATGTTTTTTAAACTTTCTGATTGATTCATATTTTTATAGATATTTGCTGTAAATAGGGTTTTATCGTTTTAAAAGTTAGGTTTTAGTTTTATGAATAAATTTTTCTAATTTGTTTCTGTCTGGTGTTTTTTTTTTTTTTTTTTTTTTGTGGTTTTGTGTGCGTGTGTGTGTATGATAGCAGATTTGCACAGGCGTGGCTTTCTTTTGACTTTACCAACTTCAATGGCTTGCACTCTAACTCTGCATCCATGGAAATACTACCTCTTGTAACTCTAAACCTAATTTATGCTCTTGTCTGAGTTTTACGCCAGATGGCTAAGAATTCATCCTTCAACTCGTTTAATATATCCAACTATAACTTATTTTTATAATTTCCGTTGAAGGGTGAGTATGTGCCTATGTAGAATTTTTACCCCCCCCCCCCCCCCATTTCCCCCCCCCCCCCAAAACAACGTCCTCGAGAATTCGAATCTCCTAACTTCGATGTTCTGTGGCTTTAAAATCTTTTCTTCCTTCTACTACAATATTCTAGCACTACAATAGAACTCTCCTAACAGAACAGATTTCCATGCCTTTTTTGATTACCATACTACTCTCAACGAGACTGTTATATCTTCTCATCCAAACACTGAGGTCCTCTATTTAGGGGATTTTCAATGTACACAAAACTGAATTGTTGGGTTCCTCTTCATACTGATTTAGTTGGGAGGAAGCCGAATCATTCAGTATTCTCACCGATCTGGAGCAACTGAATTAAATAAGCTACACACATTCCGGAATCGTCCCACGATTCTTGAACACACTTGACTAGTTTCACCACTAGTCCTTCTCCTCTTAAATACACCACCTTCCGCTCCTATCGTAAATCTTGACCACAAAAATATATCCAACTTCCATTTTTAATACTTTCTCTCCAACGATCTCCATCCTGCCCTATGAGAGGTTTTTCCTGCACTTGATCCGCCGATTGGGGGCAGTTGCGTTGGCTTCTACTCTACTATAATTGAACGTGACTGCTTTGGCTTCTTAAGACCGCTTCCAGATCTGCCGATAAGTTGGGACTGTAAATTGTTAATGGATGAGCAGGGTTTCCATCCTTCTTGGACTAAATCTTTTTCTACTCAAAATCCATGGTTCGATTCGTGCTTGTTCTCTGGGCATTCAGGCTAGAGACAATGCTTATTGGGATCGGGTGTGGAAAATTCTCGTTCTCCTATCACTCTTGCCAATTTCATTCAGCTAGAAAATCGTTGCAGGGATACTCCTTCGACGAGAAAAGCGGACTTTCATTAAACGAAAATGCGTTGACCTCCTTGGTTCTCCCACTGACAAATTTTTCTTGCCTCTTGCCAAAAACATCTCTAACAACTTCTGTAAATCAACTTTTCTCCTCTCATTCGCTCTGATGATTGCTGTTGTTTAATATCCAACTTGAAGGCCAAATCATCTCTTTTGGCCTCCTATTTTCCTCTAACTTCAACCTTGGATCGATTCTGGTATTCTTCTTACCTCCTCCTTCTCTCTCAGGGTCCTTAATGCCTTTACCTGTATTTCATTTGATCGGTGCATGAGCTCCTGAAATCTTATGAACGTTAGGAAGGGCGGGTGGCCGGATGGCATTCCTCTCCGCGTTTTGAGGGGAGTGTGGCTTCCGTGCTGACCCCACCCCTCGTTCCACTATATTCTCTATTCCTCAATACTAGCACTTTCCCTCAGTGTTGGGGAAGCACGCACATGTCCAACCTTTCCGAAAAAAGGAAGCCGCTCTGATCCTTCTAACTATCCGCCCTATAGCTCTCCCTTGTATTCTTTCTAAGATCTTTTGAAAACCCTTCTCAACTCTCACTTCTTAGATCAACTGGAATCTTTTTCCCTTCTTTCTGATTACGAGTACGGCTTTCGGTGCTCAAGATCTACTGGCTATATACTTTCCTATTTTACTGATTTATGGTTTTTCCGCCCTTAGGAACTAGGGGAAGACTTGTGTGGGTGGCGCTTGACATATCCAAGCATTTGACCGGGTATGCGCGTCACTGCTCCAAGCTCCCCTCCTTTGGTTTCCTTCTTTCTTTTGCTTACTTATGTCTCAGCTTTCTTTAAATCGCTCAATATCGGCTGATGTTGATGGGGCGACTCTTCCTTTTCTGTCCATAGTGGTGTTCAATCAGGGTTCTGTTTTATCTCCTACTTTATTCCTCTTTTTATTGCAAATGATCTTCTGACCTGCAAATCTAAACTCTATCCATCATATGTCGATGACACTTGACCCTTCATTCTTCAAATCATATCAATTCTGCCTCCCTCTTTTACTTTAAGAATTGCCTCTCGTCTTAATCTTTCGATTCTATTCTAGCTAGATCTGGATAGACTTTTCAGGTTGGGATCGTCTCAAAGCTTGTGAAATTTAACCACTCTTTAAACACCCAACTTCTACAAATCCTTTCTCTAGACACTCTAACTTTCCTATCTCTTTTCGACGGTTCTCTCGTCTCTCCTGTTGACAATATAAACATCCTTGGCTTAACATAAACAAAAAAAAAAAAATGTTTTGAAAACCTCAAATTACAGTGGTTGCTGCTAGGGTGGCTTTAAAGAAACTGGGAGTTCTGTTTGACTGAGAGACTTTTTTCCTCTTCTCAGTTAATCCACCTTACAAGGGTCTTATCCGCCTTGTATGGAGTACTGCCCTCATATCTTTGTGGGGGCGGGGCCTTCGTGGTTTTTCATCTGCTTTTGGATAGTGGGTCCAGAGGTCAATGGCCAAAAGACTTAATAACTGTCCTGTACTTTCTAGTTCACTTGAACCTTTATATTTGCGGCGCGATGTTTGGTGCTTTATCCCTTTCTATAGGTACTGTAGAGGCTCAAGTGCTCGAGGGAACTATCCACTCGCGTACCACCACCTTTACAACGCCCTCGTAGCACAAAGGGTGCTGTTCGGCACATGAGTTTTGTGTTGATGTTAGTAACTCCAGACTGGTTCGCTGCGGTGCTTCTTTCTTTCCTGCCACCACTGTTCTGTGGAATTCTCTTCCAATTTCTCTTTGTTTCCTACTCAATTTAATTTCCCTCACTTTAAAAGCCTGCGTCTGTGCTCATCTGCCGCAATTTTGCGTTAGATGGATTTTTTGAGGCGTTCAACACCCACTCCTTGAATAGGATTCTGCCCGTGAGCGGCGGTAAACAACTGTAAAAAAAATTAATAAATAAAGGTTCTAATAAGGAATTCCTTAGGCTAGATGAAACCCACAAGAATGCACCGTCGACGGTGAACCCACTTCTAGAAATGCATTAAAATAGCATACACTGAAGGAACCTTGCTCGCTTTGACAAAAAAAAAAAAAAAAAAAAAAGAAAAAGAGAAGGGGAAACCCCCTTTTCTGCAACCCCTGGCAACAGCACTGATAGTGACGATGGGGGCTTTCAGCAAATAAACCTACTGAAGATGAGATTTGGATATGTAAGACTTTGATAAGTTCATGGCCGAAATTGCATTGACATCTTATTCACCTTTAAAGGAATCACACCAAAGAACCTCATCGTAAAAAGTGAAGAGACAGTCATCAAGGAGCAAAGATAATTCAAATTTGCAGTCTGTGAAAGAGGAGATGAGGCTCTACGAGAACATGAGATGCTGCCTACAGAAGAAAATCCTTTCATGCGGTGGCATGAAAATGGGCCAAGATTTTCATTATTATCAGTGCTTGCAGGCAAATAATTATCAAGCACCTCCTTCATCAGTTGATAGAGAGCGTATTTATAGTGTAGGTTAGGTAGGAAATGTAAAACACCCCAAAAAGGAACAGTCTCTCGCCAGATACTAGTGAAAGCTTAATGTTTTTGCATCACTATTTGTGAATTTTTGAATTTGAGTATTGAATGATATTTATCTTAAAGAAGTATTTTATTATGTCATGTTTGAGTAATAGCGTTTTTTTATTTTAACTTTTCGGCTGATTAATTGAGGTCTCTTCTTTCATTATTTTTATTCTTTATATTGTAGCTAGTTAAAGAATCTTCTTGTAAATTGTAATCATGTTTAAAACATAAAAGCTAGTAGCTAACTTTGTTACTTAATTGAAAATGGAAATGGTAAATATTTTTTAAATTAATAGAAACCTCTAATTTATTCATATTATATTTGCAATTATTATTCCTTAAAGGTACTATTTTAATTTATAAAATAAATATACTTGGGCACAACCAAATATGAAATATAAATGACTAAGTATTGTTTGTACAGGGAATGCAATCTTGAGTTGCCTAGCAATGCACAAATGTTCTATCTTTTTACTGTGTATTTATTATTTTAATTAAAGTATCGGTATCGGTATCGGTATCGGCACCTAAAAAAATAGAGTATCGGTATCGGTATCGGTATCGGCCTCTTTTCTGGTATCGGTACATCCCTAATAAAAATAAATAAAAATAATAATAAAATAAATAAAAAGTATTAAAACAAAATAAAAAAACATATGAGTTAAAGCAGTAAAACATGAGTTAAAGCAGTAAAACATGAGTTAAAGCAGTAAAACATATGAGTTAAAGCAGTAAAACATGAGTTAAAGCAGTAAAGCAGTAAAACAAAAGCATACTAATCCCCCCTTGGTGTTAGGTCACACCTCTATTGATTTACTGATTTACTGTTTTAAGGTATGTAATGTTAATAAATATATGTTAAAGCAGTAAAACATATGAGTTAAAGCAGTAAAGCAGAAAGTTAAAACAGTAAAGCAGAAAGTTAAAGCAGTAAAGCAGAAAGTTAAAGCAGTAAAGCAGAAAGTTAAAGCAGTAAAGCAGTAAAACAAAAGCATACTAATCCCTTAGGTGTTAGGTAACACCTCTATTGATTTACTGGATTTACTGCTTTAGGTATGTAAATGTATGTGAGTTAAAGCAGTAAAAAAGTAAAAAGTTAAGGCAGTAAAGCAGTAAAACAAACGCATACTAATACCCTTAGGTGTTAGGTACACCTTCTATTGGAT
>JABUQX010024386.1:0-41412 GCA_015478945.1 Trachelipus rathkii
TCTTAATTATTATACACTATCATGTGGATAAATAGAAGAAGGTAACAATGTCATGTTCTATGTTCCTAACACTTTCTTATGTTCTGACCATTACACATGATTGATAATACATATGCCGACGTTAAATTCTAACGTTCTATGTTTCTATCTGAGATAGTTATAAGTTATGCTCTATGTTCTAAATTTTTTAGGTCTGTCTCAAACGTTAATTACATTTGGTCATTGCAGTTCTATCATTTCATAGATAATATAATCATGCTGAAGATCAGGAATAATAACATATGCAATCCAGAGGAGGGAAGTTCAGATCCCACATCATCTGGCGGTCTGTAAACACCTGAAAATCACATCCTATGGATTCAAAAATAATATCATCATTCCGCGCGGATATTATATATATATATACCTATAAATAAATATATTATTATAATATTTATTATATTAATTTAATATAGTATAATATATAATATAATATATATATATAGATTATAATATAGTATATAATAGTAATTATATTAATAATAATGTAAATTCTATTCAGGTACTTGACCAGCCATCCGAGCACACTGTAGGAGGGCCACACATGGGTTGAATAATCACTCGCCATGTGGATCCCTGCGGGTTTCACATACATATTTTAAATTTAAAGAAAAATTGGCTGACAACAAGAAATCAGAAGGTCCTCGTAAAGATAACACCAAAAAGCTTATGTGTGGATATGTCCTGTATCAATATATAATATATTAGTTATATTATACAGTTATAATATATAAGTATTATATAATCTAATATATATAAATAATATAATTTATATAATATATATATAATATTATATATTTATAATATATCTATCTTGACATAACCTCTTAATCCCGAGGTAATTGGTGTTAAGGAAAGTATTTGTATGGTTTCTTACCAAGTGGAAGGTGCAGGGAATATTTATGGCCGATAGCACGGCCCTGCTTCAGCGCGACGTAGTCCGAATGCCTGCCACCGTAAGGCGTGGGTCGCATCCTAGTACTGCCGGCTTTCCAATGCGAAGAAGCAGAGAGAGTGATTTTGTTTGTGAATACGACTGTCTGTGTATTGTTGCACCTATGGTGTAGTGATAGGTGGTGTGATATGAGATATTAAGTGAAATAACTATTGCCGTAAACTGCAATAAACTAACGTAAATAATTGCAGAAAATTCTCCTAACTAACAATAATTTTTATTGTGTCCGTTCATCGTGGCCCCGAACGTAGAAACCCGAACCCATACTAAGAGGAGAAGTGCTGTTCTTAAGGTGAGCCAACCTCGCCTTAACCCACACGAGCCAACACGTGAACTTCATATATATATAAATATTATTATATAAATATATATATATATTCTATGATATATTAAATATAATAAATAATATATATCTAATATATATATCATATCTACATATATTAATATCAGTAGATCTTATTGTAGTATTAATTATTATAATATAAAATATATATATTAACTATATCATAATATAATAATATATATATATAAATTATATTACGTATATACTATTATTATATAATACTATATATATAATGTATTTAATAATATATATATATATATGTATAATATAAATATATATAATATATATGATATAAATAAATTAAATATATAATATTATATTAATATAAAAATTAAAAATAACATATTAAATATATATATATATATAAGTATTATATATTAATATAATAAATATGATATATTAAATATAGATATATACCTATTAGTAGTTATGATCAGATATTAAAAATATGAAATTGAGAATTAAATACGAAATAAATTAATAAAAACCGACCTTGGTATTAAAAAAAATAAAAAATTCTCCCGAGTTTTCGTAATTTTTAAAAAGTTTTTAATTTTTTATTGAAAACAAAATATTTACGATAAAAACAACTTCTGTATTTTTAAATAAATAAACTGTGATTATTTTATATATATATGATATATATATATAGTACTTATAGTATACTCGTCACACAATATAGTATCTATATTATACACATCAATATAATATAATATAATATATATGATAACTATAATATTATATTATTATATAGTATATTATAGTATTATAAGTTTAATTATATAATATTATATACATCATCACGCCTATATATATATATTATATATAGATATATATAATATATTATCTCAGTACTAGATGTATATAATAGTATAATGTATATATATATAAATATTATTTATATATAATAATAATATATTATAAATAGTAATATATATGACATTATAATAGTATAATAATTATAGTAATAATATCAATAGAAATAATATAGTAATATAAGTATATATATCAGGTACATATATATATAACTAATATATATTATGTAAAAATATATTACGATAAGAGAAAATGATTATCTACTTATAATATATACTAATGATATATAATATGATAAATGAATAACAACCTAGACTAAAGAGTCTTTACCTGTCTGCCTTGCGCGTCTCAACAGCGGTGTTTTATCAATACTTTCTTCAATTCAGTTCAAGAATGTAGAAACTTCTTGGTTGAAGTAAAATTCTTTGAAAAAAATGCTTGAATATTCTCAGTTTTATTATTTCCTTACAGGCAATTTGTGCATATTTTATTTTTGCCATTCATTATTAAAATATTTATGAAAACGAATTCTTCGAAAATGGACAAATCGTCATCATTAAAATAGTCATCCATCTATTGCATTTGTAGTACACAATTATGAAATATATATATTTTAGCCTCAGAAATACATCTACTAAATTTTGAATCACAACTTCTCGAATATTATCTATTTTTTTTTATTGTATGATAATGATGTTTTAAATATTGGCAAAAAAAAAAAAAAAAAAAAAAAAAAAAAAAAAAAAAAAAAAAAAAAAATTCGATATTTATTTTTTTTTTTTTTATTTTTTTGTAATTTTATGTATAAGACGGTCGAGGACGAATTCGTCAAAACCGAGTTTGTCCAGAACACTCACATATATTATCATTATTATTTTATTAATTATTTATTATCTATTAATTATTATATTCTTATATTTATATATTATTTAGTTATATTATTATATCTACTCATATACCGTAAAGTTTGGGTGGAATTTTATAACGCACTGCCAAGCCGTTCCCTATCAGAACCATTAGGCGAGTAACACTAAGGCATGGAGTTTCTTTGTAGAATTTGAATTCCTTTGCAGCTTAAAAATAATGTGTTATTTTTGATGTGTTAATTAAACATATTGCATTTCCTCGATACGTAAGCCACAATGTGTGTATAATGATGATTAAAGGAGTTAATGGCGATAAAGCTACAGTACAATTACATGAACAGGGGAAGATGTGGGAGGTTGACGAGCTCAACGATAAGATCACTGATCACTCTACGGCATTTGCAATTGTATTTCTGTTGAACGCTCCGTCTACTCTTAGCTGTTGGTTTTCCTTGTTTCTTTCTTTTCTCTCGCAGAGTGGAGGCCTGATTTCCCCCTCTGAATTTCCCCACTAGGTCAGGAGTTGTGTGTGTGGATGTTAGCGTTTTTTTTTTTTTTTTTACTTGACATTTTGTTTTTTTTCTTTCCTTTGGATATACCTCCAATGCTGAGCACAGTGGGTTTCTAAAAAGAGGAGTATCAAGTATTCATTTTGGGTTTAAATAATTGTTGGCTTCCTATTTTTTGACTGATTTTTGGTACACGGAATACCATGACCAAGTTTTATGGTTGACGATAAACCAAAAAGGTATATATATATTTTATAATATAATATATATAATAAAAATATATATATTATTAATATATATACATATCATATAATCTATATATATTATTATATATATATATATATATATAATATATATATATAAATATATATATATTAGTGAGCCAGGTACATACCGCATCCGCACATTATTAAATTCCGCATCCGCATCCGCTGCTTTTGCCCTGCGGAATCTTTCTTTGATTTTGATAAAAGAATTTTATAATAAAAATACTTAAGAATGTTATCTGAATAAATTTAAATAATGTAAATGAGTAAGGGCAATTCAAAAAAAACGGCTTGATATTCCATTATCTTAATGTTATCAAAGACATTCCAACTCGCCTGGAATAGTACACTTCATATGATGGAAAGAAGTATGGTCAAAAACTTCTTGCTTGTGACGCAAAGCGTCGTAATTCCAAAGTTACAATCTATTAATTGAAATGGATCATCATATCACACTGATTAAGCTATTGAAACCTATTGAAGAAACTATCAGAAAAATCAGCGCCTCTACATCTTCGTCTCTTATGTGATACCATTTATCTCAACGCTAAGGAAGCATTTGAACCATCTTTCAAAATGAAAATGTGAGACGGTTTAAAAAGAATGAATATTGTTATTTTTTTTTTAATTTTTACTAGAGCATAGAAACACGCTTGTTCTGTGGAAATTAATGACCTTCATAACTATTGCAACTTACTTAATTCCCGTTATAAAGGCAGTTTTTTTGGTATACGATATTAGAACAAAGTTAAATTGTTACTTTGTGTTGCAGTTGCCTCACCTCAAAATCAGAACAGGTATTAATTTCGCCACCCATTAAAAGGAAAAAAATCAAAATCTACAGAACCATTACTGTTAACAATAAAATCATAAACAACAAAAAAAGCTCCTTCTTCACTAGCAATGTGACGAAGAAACACACGCAATCTACCAAAAGAATGTAGGCAAATGATTGAAAACTATCAACCAAGAAAAACGACTGATTCAAATTATGATCCAATCAGTTGGTGGAAAGTTAAAGCAAAATGTTTACCACGCTTGAATAAAACTTCGCAAGGAAACTTCAACAATTCGAACACGTCTTAATTAATTAGCCATCCATTAAAAGGGAAAAAAATGAAATAATATAACCAACATCTTCTACAATAAATCAATAACAGATTCACTAAAGAATTTCTACAGTCCAGTCAGTGATGAGAAAAACACCACGCCATTGTCCCCAATCTTCAATCCCATGATTGAAAACTATCACCAAGAAAAAGACTAGATATAAATCAAATGACGATCCTATCAATTGGTGGAGTGTTAATTAAGCTAAATGCAAATGTGTATGGAGCCGCCTTTAAGTAAACTTGCAAGGAAATACCTGGCCTGTCCTCTAACTAGTGTTCCAAAGTGCGAGAGTAATTTAGCAATGCGGCTAATAAGATGTAGAAAGACTCAGCAACGAACAAGGCAGCAAAAGGCAAAAAATTGATGTCTCTCAAGCACAATTTTCCTATATTTGAATTTCATACTAGTGCAAAGTAAATAATAATCCATGTAAAATGTCTTTCATTAAGGTCGGAGGTTAGGGAAAGAGGTTGATGGGGTTCCCCATTTGAGTTGGGTCCCGGCCCGCACCCTGGAAACAATTATATTAAATAGATTGTGGCTAAAAATTCAGTTTTATAGTATATCATAATATATTAAATATATATATTATATGTATATATAAATAACTATATTAGAATATATATTAATAATTGATATACTATTATTATCATATATATATATAAACAACATCCGCATCCGCGGCATGTTAAACACTCAAACATCCTGCGAATCCGCGGATGAAGAAAAAATGACATCCTGCAGCAATCACTAATATACTATTATATTATAGATATATATATTAGGAGTATATTATATATATTATTAATATATATATATATATAATTAATATAATTATATATATATATATTATATTATATATATATATATATGTTATATATACTATAATATAATAATATATATATATATTATATATATATATATATATATATAGCTGTGTCTTTGTGTTATATATATATTATATATAGTATATATATATTATAGTATATAGTATATAATATATAATATATATATAAATATATCATATTATAATTTATTCTATTTCTTTTATTTTTTATTAATGATCATTAGTAATATTTATTATTTTTATTGAATAATGTGTATGGAGCGAATGGACGACAATTTTTTTATAGGTTAGTTTTTTGATTTTTTTTAGTTTTGGTCCAATCGTTCGGAGGGTTTTCCTTTATTTTGTGTTTGAAAGTGGAGTATCACCTAGGCTGGGAGGACAGATACAAGACTTATCGTTTGTCTTACTTAATAGGTAGAGTATATTAATTATATTATTATTCATTTATTAAGTATTATATTCATTTATGCTTATTATGTTTTTTTATAATGCTTATTCTTATTATGATTATTAGTATTATGCTTATTATTATCTAATTATTGATAGAATCAGTGGATTTGCTTAGGGGCGAAGAGGGTCAAGGGTTACGAAAATTACCCATTAACGAACGAAACACAAAAAAGCTGGATATTATCCAGGTAATATTAATTTATATGCGTTTATGGTTTACATTTATTTTAGTTATCGTTTTCATGGTTTTATATTTTGGCTATATAATTTAGGCAATATTAATTTGAATTAGCTTTTGTTCTAATTCAAATTTAATTAATTAATGAATGTTAATTTAAAATAATAATTGAGGAATAAGAGCACACTTTGGGTAATAGGAGAATGGTATTTAAAATGTTAAAGCACGTATTAAGATTTATTTGAAATTTTGTCTATGTTATATATTTATATTTTTATATTTTTTTTTTTTTTTTTTTCATATTTAGGTTTATTTTCCTTCTCCAGCTTTTTTTTTTTTTTCCCTGGCTTTTCTTTTGTTTTTGCTGCTTTTACTGGAGTAAAATTAATTAAGGAACGACGACTGAGTACAACAAGAGAATATTGTAAATATTGTACAGATAATAAAAGGAAAAAGGCCTGAGTAAAGATATACAAGAAAAGTGATAAACAATAAATTGATATTAATAGATAAGGGACACTTAAAAAACCCTGAAACAAGGGAAAAAGAAAAGGGGGTTTGTCTCTTTGGAAAAGTATCGATTTTCTAAAAAGAAATAAACTGAATCCCTGAAATAAAATTAAAATAGAAAAGAAACTATTGGAAAATTATAAAGAAAAAAAAAAACTATAAAAGGAAATAAACTGAATCACTGAAATATAAAAGAAATTATTAGAAAATTATAGAGAAAAGATTATAAATGAAAATCTAAAAACAATAATTCGATAATTTTGTATTCATTTGTAGCATTAAGGACATATATTTTAGGATTAAGGTTAACATTTTTTTTTTATTAAGGTCAAAACATTTTTGTAGGATTAAGGTTTTTAATTAAGTATCGGTATCGGTATTTGACTATAATAATATCGGTATCTGCCTATATTAATATTGTGTGTTGTTGGAAGGAAAGAATTTGTGGTTTGATTTTTTTAATAAATTCTTATTGGTTTTGTTGGTTTGGTTTTTCGTTTTTTTTTCTTCGTTTGGAGGACTCACGACAAATAAAGAATAGTGGACGGGATCGAACCCACCACACCATGAGCTTAGGTCCAGATAAATTAGTATATGTAACAAAACGCCCCTTACGAGCGTATTTCTGGTACACATCTATTAAGAGCTTGTAAACAATGCCACTAAAATTGCTTGCATGTTATAAGATCACACGTAACCCTTTTTATTTATTTAAAATCAAACGAACCAATAAGAGCCGTTTTTTTTTCTACCGGTTGAAATTGTCCCAAATTCGTGCCGGAGAAGTCGGGAGTTACAGCCAAGATCGTGCTGAAAGGTTGCCAAGGGAATTTGCCCTTCGGTTTTCCCCATTTTATATAAGAAATATCGAAAACAAGGGTGAATGATATAAATATTAACTCTCGAAAAGATCTTTTGTAAGTTTCTTATTAAAGAAATAAATTGTCCTAATTGATATAATATATAAATAGAAGAATTGTGATTAAGATTCCAGTTGAGAGTTCATGGAGCTAAAAATATGCTCCCCCTCTGCCAACTGTTCTAATAATAATATAATAACAGTAATCAAATGATAAATTAAATTTTATTTTGATGTATTGTGATAACAATCTCCTAATTGGTTTTACTAAACAATGAAAATTATATTTATAATCTGTTATTCTATAAATTTCAAAACAGTTATTCAACTTATGAATGTTAGTTACCCATTTTATATAACTTTTTTATTAATAGTTGTCCCTGAGGGATTAATTTTTTGATTCTGAATCAATTAACAATTTTAAATGAGATCGATTCTCTGCGCACAATTTATTTATATGTGGCGTCTAGGGCAAGAGGCTGCTGCCCCCACTTGACTGACACCTAAGCAAGCCTCCGGGAAGAAACGGGCCACTTATCGTGACAACTATCGTGACAAACGCATTTCATCTCCTTTCAACACATCAAAAACATGCACTCTTATTAAGGTGGTTCCAAGACTCTCATTTACCATCTCTTTAAAATTGGTGATCCGGAGTGCCATGGCGTGTAATGGAGTGTGCAACATTGAATTCAGCAGCAACTCATCAAATCAAGTTTTGTTGTACAGGCGCTATTCTGTTTAGTCCATAACTGATCCTGGTGGGCCCGCCGTACCAGCTTCTACTGGCAGGATGCGGACCATACTTAACGTAATGAGACAGAGTGGGTCGAAGCATCCAGTGACCTTAAATTGTGTGCACATCCTGGCTCTTACTGAGAGCCTACACCTCTAAACAACCGACGTCTGCCTTCCGGTTCCAGAGACGCGAAGTGTGCCTCGAGGGCATTGTCACTGGTTAGGGGGGGATTCTGTGTGGCGGGATTCCTGGGGCAGGAAGCTGAAGCTAGCCGCCACTGGACCGAACACCTTAGCAGACTCCCCGGAAGAAACGCCACTTATCGTGACACCGCTTCATTTCTTCAACATCAACATCCCTCTATTGTAAGGTGGTCTCAAGACTCTCACTTACCTCCTTTTCCAATTATATATTTATAATTATTATATTATATATATAAATATATATTATATAATATATATATATCCTATATCATACTATAATATATATTATTATATATTTAATATTATATATATAGTATAATTATATATATATTATATAATATATTAATATACTATATTATATAGGATATTATATATATATATATATATATATATCATATATATATTCAGTTTATATATAATTTATATTATATTATATATACTATTATATATATATTAATAGTTCATATTTATAATAATGATATAATAAGTATATAATATAACTATATAATATATATATATATATATTTATATATGTATATATATATAATGATAATATGAATATATATAGTATATAATATATATATATTATATTATAATTATCATATATATATATATAGTAGTATATATATATATATATTATATATATATATATATATATATTAATATAATATATATATATATATATTATATATATATATATATTATTATATATATAATATATATATATTATATATAATAAAAATATATACATATAATTAATAATAATAATAATAATGATGAAATGTGAACATGATATTTACATTGAGACAAATGAGGGAGAAGAATAAAATGTAATTGGGGTTTTATAGGATTGTGCAACCAGGCGATGATGAGTGATTAATTAATTAGGGAAATTGTTACCCTTATTGGCAGGTTTAGTAAGTAATGGTGCTGGTGGATAGCATCTGAATGGAATCGAAAGGATGTATGACGATATTGAAGCGTAGGTAAGAATAAATGATGTCAAAGATTGGTTTAATATTAATAGCGGAAGGAGGCAGGGATGTGTTATTCCCTTGGTTATTTTTGTATATGGATGGGAGGTTATGAAAGAATTAGAGATGGGGGTGCAGAAATTGGTGTTAAGAATGATGACGACTGGAGGTGAGTGGAGGTGTACCTCATCTACCTTATATATATGGGATAGATTGGTCTTTTGTTGGTGAAATCTGAAGAAGTATTGGAGAGAGATCGGTAGAGAAATTTTGGCAGGGTTGTGTAACAAGGAGGGGTTTGAAAAGTAAGTAGATAAGAGTAGGGGTTATGGTTGTGAGTGGAAACACTCCTCGGTTTGAGTTATGTTAGTTAGATAGTGAAGTGTCTGAGTTTAAAATATTTAGGTATATGTTGGATAAAAGGGAACGGATTTATGATGCAGAGTGTGTAGGAAAGTTGTGAAATGGGCAGGAGGGTGCTGGGGTGGGTGAAATTCTTGGTGGATGCAAAGGGACTAGGGTCTTCGAGTGCGCTAGGGTCTTACATGAGGGTTATGTTGTTACCTGGTGTTAATGTAAGTAGTGAGACTATGGTTCTGGAATAAGAGGGTATAGACAAAGTTCAATGTGTTCAGGATGTGAGCAATCTAGGGGCGTTACATAGTGTGTAAAGAATTGATAAAATGAGGAATGAACGAATAGAGTTATGTTGGTGTGAAGAAAAGGGGTAAATGAGAGAAATAATGAAAGTTCGTTGAGGAACGTGTGTTTGGTCATGTGGGAAAGGAATGAATGAAGTCGGTTGGTTAAGCGGATGTATAGTGGTGAGTGTGTTTGGGAATCGACCGGCTGGGAGACCGAAGAACAAGTGGAATTGAGTCAGTAACGAATGTCTGAAGGAGAGAATTGTGAGTTTGGCTAGAGGCGAGAATAAGATGCATAATAAGAGTGAATGGGCGGGGTTTTTTGAGGTGGTATGGTTGTGCCCACCTGGGCCAGGGAAGAAACCCTACAATCTTGAACGTATATGGCATGTGAGGGCCGTCGCGGTCCCGTGAAGCTCTAGGGTGGATTTTTTGACTGCGCCGAGTTCTCACAAATAGTAGGTGTAGAGGGGGAGGTAAGGCTGGGCTTCTTTTCGACTATGTCATATTCTTTTATCTACTTCATCTCTTTTTCCGATGCATGTCTCGCACCTTACTCCCTAGTCTTGGGGGAAAAAAAAAAGGAAGATTTGATAATAAATATAATATATATTATATAATATATATATATATATATATATATATATATATATATATATATATATATATATATGTAAGTATATAATATGTATTAAAAAAATTTATATATATCTATATTATATATAATTATATATATATATAAATATATATATATATAATATATATATATATATCATATTATATATATTATATTATATAGTATATATATATATATATATATATATATATATGAGTAAACTTTTCAAATATATAACTAACTTTATATATTTACAATAATTTAATTTTTTTAAAAGGTATTATTCTTTCTCCTAAAATGGATGAAGACAAAGCAGATTGATTTGTTAATTTTAGATGGTCCCACTTTCTTCTATCCAGAGGGATATTCAACATGTTTAATAATTTAGTGGCATAATCTGGAACAATAGGCTGAAGACAGATAGCAGCTGACCTAATAGTTAACAGTCCTATAAACAATATGGAATCTAGCCTTTTTCTATCAGGATTATCTTTTAATTTCCATGGCTTCTCTTCTTCAATATATAGATTGGCTGTACGGACCATATTCATTATTACATCTATTCCAACATTATAATGAAAATTCGAAAAATGAGTTTCAACTTCATCACCAAGTCGATCAATTTCAGAAAGAAGCTTCTTACAAGTTGACGAAGAGAAGGCTAAATATTCTTCATCCAAAACAGGCATTGCCTGTTGAGGATTAAGTGACGGAGCAGTGCATCTATTAAGAAGATTACCAAGTGTGTTTGCTAATTCGGCATTAGCGCACCGTGCTGCCGTTTCGTCACACCATACTCCGTCAGAGTGAAATGTATTCATCCTTAATAAAACGTATCTCACTGAATCAGGACTAAAATAATCAAGTAAAGAAATTGGACAAACTACATTTCCTAAAGATTTGCTCATTTTTAAATTATCAACCATTAGATGGCAATGAACAAGAAGTTTCTCTGGAGGCTCTAAATTTGCTGCCATAAGCAAAGCAGGCCAGTAAATGCCATGAAATCGTAAAATATCCTTACCAATGACTTGGAGGTTTGGAGGCCAACAACTTAAGTCAGGATAGCCAGCAACAGTAAGGTAATTAACCAAAGCATCTAACCACACATATATAGTTTGGTCTTTATCCCATGGTACCTGAATGCCCCATGGAACTCTTGATCTTGGTCTCGATATGGATAAGTCATGCAAACCATTTGAAATCCAAGTTATCAATTCCTCCTGGAATCGACGTGGAACAACCCTGTCTTGTTTTCGAAGCCAATAAAGCAATTCACTCTGGAAGTCATTTAATCTGAATAAATAATTAACCTCATTGCTCCATTCTACAGGCTGATCATTTGCAACATTAACTGTTATTTCTTTTCTGTCCTTAACAATCTTTTTAGTCTCATTATCAGTTATAAAAGATTCTTCAGTACTACAATACCAACCTTCATATTCTGATTTATATATACATCCTTTACTTTCTAGGGTTTCAAAAAACTTTAATATAATAAAATAATAATTATATATAATTAAGATATTAACTTATATTATAAATTCTTAAATCAAAATAATATTATAATTATATATATTTTATATGAAAGAAGTATATATATATATATAGAGTAATATATAGTCTATATTAATATATTTATATTTATCTACTATAAATAAGTATTCTCAATAATTATCGATAATTAAAGACCTCTCACATAAGAAATGTATATTTTAATATATGTCATATTATAATAATAATTCTATTATATAATATCACAATAATTTATGTAAGTTTCTGGGTAGACATTAGGTGTATTTCCCTATATATACTTGATAATAAAATACGAATAACAAAATCCCTCACTCACATAGGTGCTAGTGAGTAATATAATAAAAATAAATATAGTATTCATATAAGATGTGATGGGGTAAAGTAATATAAATTATATATTATATATATATATATAGTTATATATATATATTATATATATATAATATGAGTAAAAATATTTTAGTACGTATATATATATATAAGGTAGAATTCTAATATATATAAATGAGATATATAGAATATATTATTGATGAGCATATCTTTAAATTTCAACCAAACACCTTTGATGAATACGGTAATACATATATATAATATTTCTCTTAATAACTATTAACTTATTAGCCACTTTCTTGATTTGATCAATTTTTCGTTTTATTATTTGCCATATTTAATATTTTTTATTAAAAAATGATTTTTTAATATAATTTTTATGTTTTATATATTTTTAAATTGTTTAAAATGTCTTTCAATCAAAATGTTTTAGAAAAAATAGTAATTTTGGCATATTATGCATTTTATTGGTAGAGTTAGCATACTGTTTTTACAATTTATGGTCAGTTAGGATACTACTTTATGCTTGTTGATTTAGCTAGGATTACAGTAATCATGATGGCTAATATTATTTTATAGCAATAGTTTATTATATTCTTAGATTATTTACAAGGTCTGTTTCAGATTTATGCACACCGTTATAGACGTAGAGTATTAATGTGTAGGTTACGGTTAGGAATTAGGTCATATGGTTAGGTTATGGTAATTGAGCTTAATCTAGAATTTTAAAAATTTTAAAATCATAAAAATTTAATACCTATTTAGTCCTACTAAAAGGTGATTTAAATAAAAAAATATGGTAGTTAGTTAGTTAGCAAATGGTGTTAATAATAAATTCCAATGGTGACATATTTAGAAAAAATTCTAGATATACCTATATAATAACAGTAACGTAAGTAATTTACACTAAATTATACTGTGAAATTGAATTCCTATTCTTTTCTTATCAACAAAGATTTATTTTGAGGAATCTTATAGTTGCAAAAATTAGATGTTGAGTTGGGTGATTAAGAGGAGTGTCACTATATTACTACTATTATTTACTCGCGAATTCATGTACAGATAATGGTCACTATCTAAGCAGATTCCTACGAAACGCCGGTGAATTTCCAGATACTCTCCTCTCTCTCTCTCACTCTCCTCTCATCATCCTATCTCACAATTCATATTCTCTCATACACCTCTCTCACTTCTTAACTATTATCTTCTCTCTATCTATCCTTCATATACTCTCTGCTCTCTCATCTTCATCTCTCTCTCTCTTGGTCGACATATTTTGCTAAGAAGTTTTTGAATTTGTAAGATATCAAATTTTTTAATCTTTTTTTTTTTTACTATTTTTTTTTTATAATATTTATTATTTTTTATTTTTTTTTTTTATTTTTTATTTTTTTTTTTTTATAAATTTATTCGAGTATCATACGTAGTTTAAACACTTTAGGGTGAAGAGAGCCATATTTAAGCATATGATTATTTGATTGACCGATTACTAGACTCACATACGCACACACAAATGATCAAAGTTAATAGAAAAATTTAAGACAAGAAATACAAATTTGTGCTTTAATTTATTTATTCCTTTCATTAAAAAAAATATGTCAAATAATGCCAATAAATTGATAAATAGTAAATATAAAGATAATAATTATTTATAATATCTGTTTCTGATACATATATATTGTCTAATAAAACCTCTACATCTAAACTATTAATGTATTGTAGTAAATCAATGTATTAAATTTATTAAATTAATTTATTAAATTTATAAAATAAGGAAAAATATTAAATTTAAATCCTAATGATTGTGTCACTTTCGAATATTAGCATCATGTCGCATAGGTGATAAATTGGTGGAGACTAATTATATCACGACTGTTAATTATATAACAGATATGTAATTATAATGTATAGATATAAACATATAAAATTAGATAATGCAATAATAGCGGTAATGTACTGTATTATATCATATAAATATTTTAAATATTTATTTATGATGAATATATGAACTACAAGAAAATCCTTGCTAATTATATTTGACTACAATCCTGAGCGCATTAATTGCATTGATAAGAATGTTGTCACGGATATGTCACTGGATTTGAGCGGTTGCCATTTAGGCATGGACAGAACATTATTACAATTTTATTGAGACATACCAAAAGCATGGAATTATTACATAATACTTATCATTTTGCAATAGTTGTTATCTCACCTGTGCATTTCCTTTTTTGAGAAAGAATTATAAATTAAGTAATCATATAATTATATATTAATAAAAATAATAATATAATAATAATTAATAATAAATATAATTAATAATATAATAAATAATAATATATATAAATATAATAATATTAATAAATAATAATTAAATAATAATGATATAATATATAAATAATAATTAATTTTATAATATATAATAAATATTAATAATATAAATATAATAAAATAATAATAATAATAATAACAAAATATAATAATAATTATACTTACATTAAATAAAAAATGATAATATGTAAATAATAAATATAATAATAATATAATATAATATATATATAATAATAATAATAATAATAATAATTAAATATCTATAATAATAATCATATAATTAATAATAATATTAAAATAAATAATTAATAATAATAATAATAATAATAAATAATAATATAAATAACAATAATATATAATAATATTAATATAAATAATGAATATATAATAAATAATATTTAATAAATAATATAAAAAAATATAATAAAATATCAATAAATATAATCATAATAATAATTAATAATAATATATAATAATTAATAATAAAATAAAATAATAATAATCAATAATAAATATTAATATATAAATTAATAATTAATAAATAATAATAATTAAATAATACATATAATTATAATAAATAATAATAAATAATAATAGTAATATAATAAAAAGAAAAATCGAGGTATAAAAATGAGTGGTGTGTAAATGATGTTATGAGTCTAGGTGTGGATAAAGCATGAGAGTAGATATGACGTGCATTCTGATGAGTGACCTGTGGTACAGAGCTTTGGTTGATTTAAAATGTTTAAGTTAAAAATAGAATTCGATATGGTTAAATTTTAAATGGTCAATGGTATGTGTGGTTGTGAAATATGGTCCCATCTGAGGTGGTGATGTTTGATGAGAAGTGAGGTTTTCTTAGGAATAATCTGAAATGATGTATCTGGATAGGGATGAGCTAGGAAGCTTCAGTATTTGAATTGTCGAGTTGGTTGAACATAAAATTGGTTGGATTAGGTGATTCAAAAAAGGAATGATTATTATAACAGTGATGGCTATTTTTATGGTGTCGGAAGAACATATAAAGATGGTACGAAAGGAGTGATTTGATTTCTGTGAGGAGAAAGGTATGTGGTGATAATGATAATTATATACTTTCTTTAAACACAAGAATTAACATAAGTACACTACGAGCTGTTGATAGTAGTAGTATGATTATCAAGAAGTGAAGAAGTTACGATTTAGATATTTATTAGTTGGTTAAATTAGAAAGTTGTTAAGTATGTTGACTTGGATGTTAAATAAGTGAGGGGGCATGGTATACTATAGAGGGGGTTAGAAATGGGATTATCGGATTATTATGTTGTCTTATGCAATATTAAGTAGTGGGAGCTTTTGAATGGAGGAGAGAGAGAGCCGATAAGTGAAATGGATTAATTTTGGTATTGAATTTGTAGAATGAGTGAGAAAAAGGTTGAGGTGATAAATAAGGTAATTAAGGATAAGTATTTTATAGAGTAACTCTAGGCTGGACATAATCAGTGAATGTGAGCTCAATGAATACCTGAAGCAAATCTGGACCGCAAATGTTAAGGAACGGATTGTTAGATACGGTGCAAAGTAGGTATGTGAAGGGAAGTAAGAAAGTTAACAAGTGAGTGGCGATAAAGTAGGGGATACGGCAAGCGTTAAAAGTAAAAGAAAAAGAAGCAGTAGATTTAATGTCATTATGGCAAAAAGCCATGATGAGGTCTCAAAAAAGAAAGGTGCTCTGTTGAATTAATAAGGAGAAAAAAGGAATACTAAAAGATGAATATGAAAATAGGGTAGATGAAATAGCGGGGACTTTAAAGGGGATGGGAAGATCTTCAAGGAAGGATTAAATGCGAATGGTTATACTGGTAATTATATATAAGCTTAAATATATAAAAAGCAAAAGAAACGGGAAAAAAATTAGTGGGCAATTTGTGCGTTTATAGAAACATCAGGACCTTGAGCTCGTTGACTTCTCTACCTCTGAATGCACGCTTTCGGAATAGTGAGAGTAGTAACGTGTGTACCAATTTTTCAAATGTTCTGAAGATGGATGTAATCAGCCGTCTTATATTGGATACAACAACGAATACCCTCAACATGAAGAATGCTCGCAGTGCAATAAGTATTAATATAAAGCCGAGTTAAAATATTTTCAACATAATATAAGGAAGTACTACACCTACAAATAAATTCCCAGAGTATAACCGCATAAAATAAGAGGGCTTTACTTACCATCATAGCAGAAAGAAAGATTATTATAATGAATTCGCCCTTCGGAGGTTAGGAATCATTGCATCTTAAGGATAACATAAATCACCAGTAATAAACATATAATATATATATAATGAAATGGTGGTCTAACTTGTTTAAGCATGAGGTGTAGATAACCAGAAAGTTCTATACGTAGTTAATATCTTTTCTAACTTTGTAAAGGGATACTTTTAATTTTTGTTTATATTAATTTTTTTATATTTAGTATTAAATAATATTTATATTATCAAAATTGTTGTACAATATAAATAAATAGAAAACTAGTTCCTTGAAAATGTCCGAAGTGGACGGACGAAAGCTTGGTACTACTTGCAGTTTCGTTCTTTTAAATCAAAATAGTTTTATTTTATTCCCACGACATAATACTAAAGAAAATTTTCCTCTTCTGATAGACAGAAATACACAATTTATGGTAGGAGAGCTTGAAAAAAAAACAAACAAATATCACTTATTAACATTATAATAATAGATCCAATAATGAATTTGTAATTATAGATTAACAATAATTTAATAATAATTTAGAGAATAAATTAAAATATAGACAATATTTACAAAAAAAAAATTAAATCTGAATTCAGATAATATAATTTTATTTTTATAATACACTAATATATTAAATAATACTAAAGGAAAAAAGTGAGATGAGAGAGATGAGAGATAAGATTAGAAAAATGATTCAGTAAATAAATATTATAATACAAAAAGCATGCGAAGAAACCCACTCTAATCAAATAATAATTACATACACCAAATTATGATATAATATTGGAGTGAGATGTGAGAGGTCACTAATATAACAGAATATAATTAAATTATATTAATTTAATTCAATTTAATACTTTATTATAATAATACAATTAATAATAAATTAAATTAAGTGCTCAATAACATAAAATATGATGATAGCAGGGAAGAGAGGCGATAGAAAAGTCAGAACCAAATCCAAAGGAGAAGTAATAAAGTAAGAAGAGAAGCAAGAATAGACAGAGAAGATAAATTAGAAAACACGAAAAGTCAGATAAAATAAAGAAAAGAAGAAAAGAAGTAACAGAAATTAAATGTATAGAAGATAGAAGAAGAAGAGGAAGACAGAACCTAAGAATAAGAATAAGAAAGAAGAGAAGTAACCACTGCGTATATTGTCCCTTAAGTTACATATAATATGAATTGCTATAGGCCGAATGTTGGATGAAAAGAGAATGAATGATATAAGAAGAAGAAGAAGCACAGAACTACATAAAGTAAGAAGAAAGAAAGAAAAAGGAAGAAGTAAGAAGAAGAAGAAAGGAAGAAACAAGAAGAGAGAAAGAGAGAAGAAGTATAGAAGAAGAAGTATCTAAGAAAATATATGAATTGAATCACACACACTAGACAAAGAAGACAGAGTCTGATAAGAAATAATGAACACAATGGTAATAAAGATAAGAAGAAGAAGAGAAGTGCACAGGGACAAGCACGAACTAGAAGAAAAAAGACAGAGATGAGATATAGATTCGCATAGAAGATTATATATATCTATATGTATAGAAGAAGAAGAAGATGAGAAGAAGAAGAAGAAGAGAGAAGACGAACAAAATTCGATCGTATCTATAACAAATTTTTAATTGGTTAATTGTAGATTTATATAATACTAATAATAAGTAATATAATATATTAATAATGAGATAATAATAAAATAACTAATAATATAGTATTAGACATACTAAATTCAACAGTTGAATTATAATATAATAAAATGCTTTAAAATAAAAAAAAAAATAATGGTAAATTATACACGATTAACGATTAATAATAATAATAATTATTAGATAAATAATATATATCGTAAGATATAATAATAATTAGAAATCTAATTAAATTAAATAATTAAATACAATATTATATTAAACATTAAAATAATAAAAAATAATAGAAATTATTGTTTAAATAAATGAAAATTAAATAAATAATATTATAAAGGAATAGATAAGTGAGATAACTCAGGGAAATAAAGAGAGAAAAATTTATTAAAATAGAGTAATAGAGTAATAATACATATTTTCTTTTCTGGATAATATAGGAATAATATAATAGGTATATGGAATAATAAAATACATGGAAAAGAATAATCAGTCAAACATATTTCAAAACAACCTATATAAATCTTAAGATGAAGAATACTAAGGACTTCATCTGCATTAATCTAGAGACTTTTATGAATAATTATTACTCAAGAGAATTTTCGGATTTAAAAAGTTTTCTTTTTCCAAGAACAAATTTTTGGCATGCTCACACAATTATTTATTTTTGGCACAATTAGTATTTTCACTTTGGTAAGATCTCTAATCGGAAATTAAGAATATTATTAAAAGAACGTAGGATATAAAAATGAAAATAACCAACGATGGTAAACAATTGAAAGCAGATATTTACGTTAAACAACGACTTTTACCGACTGAGAGTGATGGTTGTAATAGATGAAGAATACTCTCCGAGACTCATGAGCTATCATTCCTCTCGCGATAAAGTATATCCTTCGGATAATGATAGAGTAACACCTTCGCTACAACAGAGCCAGCAACATAAAATCTAAATATGCGGGAGCATCTCTTTGATATTTTACTAAGACTGAGAGGATATAAAAAAGGAAAATAATTACTAATGGCTCACGAATGAAAATTGATTTGAGAACGAGAATTTTTCATTCCGATACGCTTAACCTATATGGATAGAAAAGAAAACTACTGAAAAATCACATTAAAGTGATCTATTAAGCCGAGCTACTCTAAAAGGCCAGACTAAAAAGAATAAGCCAACAGAACACTCATCTCCTGCTAATTGTGAGACAGAGAAAGAGCGAAGTGGAGATTGGTGCAGAATAGAAATGAGAAGAGAATCGAAGAGATATGAAGATACAGTAGGTAGTTAAAAAGAAGAATATGCGAAAGAGGGAGAAAAATAATGAAGCAATCAACTATTAGAGAAGAAGAGTTATTGCCAGAGATTAACCACAACACGAAAGCCCATGTATGAGTGTGTAAGAGTGCTTGCATCGATATTATATAAGATCTGCTTGCAGTAGTAATCATAGACGGAGTGTCTTTCCAGCTACCACCTCTTAATTTCACTTGCAATGAGAGTGATATGGAATACGCCACTTTACTTATAATATCATTGGTTATTACGACAAATACCCACTTTCGGCCTAGTCCAGTATGTTCGCCGATCATGGCACCAGGTAGAGGAGCCCAAAGAAAAATAGATACATCACATAATCCGTATCATATTGCCACTCAACGTAGGACAATATAAATTAAACAATACTATAATCAATTAATATAATATATATTAAATTACTTATATATATATATATTATATATATCAAAATTTGATTTAAATAAAAGAGGTAGACATTTATATATTTGTTAAATGTGACAGTGATGTATCCTTCTTATATATAAGAAAGCATAGACCGGACTAATCAAATTAATAAAATTATTAATATGATAAATGTCCGAATTACCATTAACAACTTTATAGAATAGAAAAAGAAAAGAGAAAAAAGACAGCAAAGATAAAGCTAAACTTCTTAAGCATATTATTTTATTCCAGATTAATATTTTATAATATTTAGTTATTAATCTTATCTTTTATGATAAATCATAAAGAAAATAATTGTCAATATATTATTATTATTATTGTATTTTTGCATATATTATTTAATAGTATTAAGTCATTTTATCCTTGAAAAAGAGATGTTCCACGCACGGTAAGCAGCGGACGAAAGCTTGGAATTATAATTAAAGCAGGCATATTTTCTTTTTTTGTTTTTTTATTAATTACAAAAATAGATATTGTATAACTAAACACACATCTCACACGACAAAATCGTAAATAGAAGTAAAAGAGGATTGTGCCTTAGGAGAAATTTATGAGAAACAACCTTTTGAAAATTAATATTGAGATCACCTTACAAACTTTAATAAATATAATAATATCAGACTTATAAAATTTTAATAAATATTACTAAATAAAAATAATAACTTTACATTTATATAATAACAATAATAAATAAATTATATATTATGAAACCAAAAATATTAGTCAGAAATGTTCCATATACTAAAAAGTAAGGTAAAATAATAAATAATAATTATCAGCTTAGAGGGTGGGATTTAGGGGAGAGAAGTGACTATAGGGGAGTAAGTGAGAAGTAAACGTAGAGATGTTAAGAAACATTGATTGTACAATAAGAGTAGCAATAAATCAACTAAAAACTAGAAAGGATCGCAAATATACATATATATTATTATTATATTATTATAAATTATCATAACATTAGAACATAAAAATAAATTTAATAATTAATTATACTTTCAATAAATAATAATTTATAAATATTTTCAGATTAATATAATAATATTTACAAATACGAATAATAAGAAATAAATTATTAAAAATTTTAATTAAAAATTATATTTCAATAATTTGATAGTATAATAATTAAATGTAATATAATAATAATAAATAATAAATATAAATATATTTAATGTATATATTCCTAATAAATTTTTAAATTATATTATATAATTAATAATAATAATAATTAATAATATAATATATAAATAATAATAATTAAATTAATATATTCATTAAATAATAAAATTTAAATAAATAATAATAAATAATATATATTAATATATAAATAAATATAATAATTAAATAAATAATAATAATAAATTAAATAATTTCAGATAAATGAATAAATAAATAAATAATATATAAATTGAATAGATAATCTTTTCTATAATTTAATCTAAAAGGATTTAAAACCTAAATTATAAATGAAACCCAATGTTAAAAAAAAATTTCGGGGGTTATATACCGACCAGTGGTCTAGACATCAGAATTTGCGTGAAAATTTACGTATATAATAGATATTTTCAAACTTTTTATAATCAGTTATTAACAAAGCAAATTGTATATAAATTATAATAAGAGGTGCACAACTTGACATCTTATTTGAATCGGTGGTGGTATCTTAGGTAAGTCTGGCTAGAAGGTATTAGTTTGTTATAATTGGTATTTTGTATCGGCTTTATTATAATAATTATTCTCGTTTATTGTACCCGATTGATTAGAATTGATGAGTTTTGATACTAAGAAATTCCAACAGGTTATTATATTTATTTGATGTACATATATTATTATTTAGTGTGTTTTCATTTATTAGGAGAAAAGATATCAAAATTGAGCAATTGAGGTTAAAGAGTCTTTTAAACAGAGGTAAATGTTATGAACTTAATAATTAAATTTTTAATAATATTATTATATATATTAATTAATTGTTGTGATGTGTTTAAAATTGCTTTTTATAATAGAAAGATATTAATATAATTTATATATATTATTAAATAGATTAATTTATATAATATGGAATTAATATTTAAATAAAATTATACTTATTTTATTAGTTATAATGCTTGTAAATATATTATATTATATATATATATATATATTATATCTAATATATATATAATATATATATTAATTATTAATATTATAATATATATATTAATATATTATATATTATATATATATATATATATATTTACCACAAAATGCTTGACGTTGTTGCATTCTTACTGCCGTTTAATTAATTTAATATATGAGATCTTACATGTTTAATATTAGTATCACTGGTAAAAAAAAAAGTAATTTCGAGTAAGGTGGTGATATGAATTGGATGTTACAAGTTATAATCTTATAGTAAAAATAATCCTATAAGTAAAAGTGAATTGGATTTTTAGTTATTACTCCTAAAGTTAACATTTGCAATAGATTTTAAACAAAAAGATTGGTTGTTATAATGTCTTTTATATAAAGTTAATAATATATTGAATGTTACATTTGAGATAAAATGTTGATACTGAGTTTTAGTTTTTGAGTCCTAACTTATATATATTGTAACGCTATTAAACATCATATAATTAAGGTGGAAAAAAGTATTTATTTACTTATACAATTATTTACCTGGATTGGAGAAGGCTGCACGCCTATTTTGTGTTTTATTATTAATATACGTTATTTAACGTACATTATTTTATTTTTTTATTTTTCTATTTTATTTTATGAGTACAATCATTGTCAATGATGATTTAAGTAGAAAGAGGTAATTCAACTTATTTATTATGTTTGAAGAGTGTTATTTATTTTTATTTTTATTTTTGCGCTGCTAATTATATTTACAGATATTAAATAATTTATTATTTTTATTTATAATTCACAAAATTATTAGTAATTGTAATTAATATTTTATTAATATATATTAATATATATATATATAATATAATATATATTAAAATATATATATATATTAATAATTATAATATATTATAATTATATATAACAATATATAATATATAATACTTAATTATATATATAATATTAATAAATATTAATTATCTGACCTATATAATATATATATATTATATATATATTAAATTAATTATATTATATATAATATAATTATTAATAATATTAATTAATAATATTATATTATACATATAATATATATATATTAATATAATATATAATCTATAATATTTAAATAATATATTAATATATATATTAAATAGGGATATTGATAATAAATGGTAGTTATTTTTCCATATTTAGACCTACTAACAGCCCTATTCAAAATATATATTTCCTGACAACTGCTAAGAGATATATATATATATAATAAAATTAGCAACATAATTTAATATGGATCTATAAATATCGTTACATACATATTAATATACTATATAAAATATTTAATATATATTATATATTAATATATATATTTAATATATTATTATAAATTATCATATTATTATATATATATATATATTAATTATAATATTTAAATATATAATAATATTAATAAATATATATATATATATAATATTATATATTATTAATATAGTAACGTCACTCTCATTAGCTTATCAGTGGTAAGAGCACTCGCTTAGACTAACGAGTGGAGGCCAGTTATTCCGGAGTACATGGGTTAGGGAGCTGAGAGTATGAGAATGTGATATTCTCTATTAATATCTCTAGCTATCGTCCCACTCAGACTCGTATTAATATGTTGAGAAGGTTACAATCTAAGTGAGAGATCACGCCTCGCTTGATTTGGCTTTGCGCAATCAACCCGCACGGCACACTTAACTGCCAGTTGAGGTGAGGCTGACCAAGCGTGCTTACACAACTAAATGGGTCAGAGATTAGCCGTTTCTCATACTCGCCTCAGTTCCACGGATTTTTCTCAGTGGGTTTAACCCCGGCCTTGACTATGCCACTGCGACAGTCGGATTCGAAATCACTCAAGGGGAGTTTAAATCTCTAAGAGCACCCATTTATTCGTTACCTCACGGGTCTAATATTGTTGGGTTAGCTGGAGAGATATAACAAGGTACAGTACTGATTTTTAAGTATTACCTTAATATAACTCACTATAGGTAGTAGGGGTTATATTGGTGTAAGTTTTGGTTGAGAGTAATTATAATTAATATAATATATTAATATATATATTATATTATATTAATAATATATATATTAATATTATTTAATATATATATATATATATATAATATATATATATTAATATATTATATTATATTAATACTTATAAAAACTCTTTTAGTATCAAATCGTGGAGCACTAACACAAAAGAGAACAAACTCATTAATTTAATGACGTGCTAGAAAACTATTTCTATAAAAAATTTATTGTGCTCTTACCTTTGCTTTACTACTCCTTCAAACAAGTTAAAAAATGAATAGGCAAAGAAGAGGAAGGTAAGTTTAAAATAAAAATATATCAAATATAAAAACTATTTTTATTTGGTCACAAAATTTTTCCCGATTTAAGAAATCTTTTTGTATTTATTTTAATTTAAATCTAAAGGACTCACATACTGACTTAAGATCCAGACATAATACACCAACCAAGTATATGTGCAATCACTCAGATATTAGAACGAAAATTAATCTCATAAGGGAATAAGCCTTATTGGTTGACCACGGAAGTAGGTCATTATAATTCTACTATCATAACACTATTATTGATTTAAGATTCTATTAATTTACACTCTGTCATACATTTAAATTACACTATTTTAGTGACTGAGACCGCTATGACTTCTATTGACTGGAGTTACTACATTCTTAATAATATATATCATCTAATTTTATGTTATTAATTATTATTCATTTATTAATATATTATAATTATGTATACATATAATATTGATATTCAAAAGTTAGTCAAATCAAAATATTAAGAATCAAAATTATCTATATTCCACAAAATTAATTAGGCCCTAACTTTGGGTTTTCCATTATAGTTTTATTGTGTCTTACTTATATTTGTATTAATTTTCAATATGGTTCAGATTACTTTCATTGAGCCAATTATTTCATTCAATCACAATATAAAAATTCAGAAGTTGTATCTATAATAATTTTACACGAAAGTTTGTCATAGACTTATGTCCATATAATTCAGTTCCTTTTATCATTATCTATAAACTTTGTATTTAACTTATATAGAGAAGATTTCATAGAAGACAAATACACACAATTCCACACATTAAAAAGAGTACCAGGTTTTTTTTTTTTAATAACTCTATTGATTAAAAATTACAAAAGCTCTAACTGCTATGTACCTAGATTGTACCTAGAATTTTAAGCTACTTATTAAATATATGTCTTCCTTCTTTTTAATAGGTATAACAAGACAATTATGGAATATAATAATTAGTTAACTGACCGCTATTTTGAATATTGATAGTAATAAACTATTTTAGATATAATTAAATCAATTTATTAAACTATAGTAGCAAAGAGTCTAAATCGTATTACTTCCTGAGTTAATAAATAAATATTAATATAAAAGTTATTAATATTAAATATGATATCTATGATAATATGAAAATGATAAATAATAATATAGTAATGATATAATAATGAATGATAAAAATTAGATCATAATGATACAAAATAATTAAGATCATGTCTAAAACAATTAATTAAGTTATAATAAAAAATTAATAAAAATGACAAAATTAGTAAAATGAAATATAAATATAAAAAATAAAAATAATAATAATCATAATTTTAATTAATATAATCATTATTAAAGCAATTTCTTTTTTTAAACAACATAACAATAATTAATAATGTTAATATTTAATAATAATATTAAATAAATTAAATAATTATAATAACAATAATAATAAATAATATAAATAATAATTATAATAATAATAATAATAATAATATAATAATAGATAATATAATAATAAATATAGTAATGATAAATAATATCAAATATCAATAATAATATATAAATATTATAGAAGTAGAAGGAAGATAGAAAAGAGTAAATAATGAGAATGAGAGGAGATTGGAGTGTAGGGGAGGCAAAAAAACAGATGAAAAAAATGAAATTTCTTTAAATTGGGGAAATGAAATTATAAATCACTAAAAAACAGTCAGCAGGGGAAGATTTATTTCTGAGCACATTTTAGTAACAAGAGTATAATAAAAGTGTTTTTCTTAAATTGAGAGGAACGAATTAAGCTCTGATTGATGGGGTCAACGGTATATAATTAAAATAGTAAAATACACGATTTTCAGTCAAAACAATACAGAGGCTTAATAATTTATTCTCTTTACCGGAAGTTGTTCGATCACAGGTCTCGGAAAATCAGTTTTGCATCAATCATTCTGGGAGTGAGGCTCTTAAAATAATAGAGATATGCAAAAAGCGTTTGAGCAAGATGAGAGTTACTAGAGATTGCGCATGAGTAAGAGAGAAACGTGGGAAATTTCCATTCGAGCCACTTTTTGCTCTGACTTATATCAGTGGCAGTGTGAAAACCGCCTATCTCAGAGATAACATTTTCAAGCAAGACAAAACAGCGAATGTGGCCAATATGGTCCTGGTCGGTAAAAGTATTCCTGGTGAGGATAAGTCTACACATTAAATGAAGGAAGCAATATTGTAGCCTTAGGTATCACGTCTTCCTCACGACATAAGGAAAATAAATAGTGTGGGTAGTATTAGACCTAATAAATTATTGACACATACTATTGTAATAAAGTGAAGTTATACAAGAAAATCTCGCTCTCACCACACTTTTTGGTCTATTAAAATAACTTAGGGAGTTATTCCGGGAACGAACTAAGCTCATCCCTTCGACAAATCGCATAGACATGGATAACAGAGAAAAAAGCTTATATATGGTCACATGTAGAAAAAAATAAACCACTTGTACTACACATCAAAACTATAAAAAACTATAATATTTTTAAAACTATGATTGGTCTTAATTTATGTTATGATAATTTGGATATTAAAATGAGTACTTACTGAGTTAAGATAATATAGGTAGACTTTGTATTATTATAAGGTATTTATATATATATTAAATTATAATTTTAATATTTATGAGTGAATATAATAACATATAATATACACTTTCTATCTACATACTATAGCTACATATATGATTATTTTTATTAATATGTGAAGATATATTTATATCCAGAAATGTAACCTAGGACAGCAAGTCCTTACCAATATGGGCGCCCTTTTAGTGAGTATTATACAAACGAGCCCACACACTGTATAATATATATATATATATACTCATTTATTATATATTTATTATACTATTTATATATATATATATAATATATATAATATATTTCAGTATATATTTATTTTACTATTTATTTATTTAGAGTAATCTATGTTATATTTATTATGATAGCACAGATATTTGTTGCAGGGATACATTCACAGCGGATATTATGTTCCGTCGCATCCGTCCACATCACACATTACGTCGCCTACGAGATTGTGACAAGATTTGCTTTCTTGTTACGTCTTATGTGATAAGTAACTGGATCTTTTCTCGGTTTCTAAAAATAACGAACATTCTCGACGATAGCTACATAAAGACTGAATACATTTTTTAAATTATATATATTTAAATTAAGTTTCCGTTAGAAATTATTAAATACACTAAACCATAGAGATGTTAGGATATCCTATTTAAAAAATATCACTTTTAACACCATATTATCTGTACGCCTTATATCTACATTTAATATCTCCATCTACTTAAAAAATATTGAATTATGTGAGAGTGCATGATATTATGTTTATTATAAATTCATTTTATATCATGATTTTCTTATACATTGAAGATTGTTTATGTAATTACAACTTTAAGATTTTCTAAATTCGTATAATTTATGCGGTCCTCATAAATTAAATAATTAGATTGATGTGAATTGTCTCCAGTCTGAGAGTAGTAAATGTACTCCCAAGTGACTAAGTAATATGATGATTTGAGAGAGTGAACTCTGTACCAAGTTAGTATATTATCAATTATTTTTGATTAAATTGTTATGAGGTGGTTCATACGTAATAATATATTTTAATTTATTATATTTTATATATATATTATTTTTATATTTACAGAAATAGTCACTATATTATTGCATTTACTTTAAATCATCCACTATATGAATGAAGTGTGAAAATTTCGTTTTTGCTATTAAGCCTCCTATAGATTTCTAAAATAGACAAGCTTTTACACACAGAAAATAATAATTTAATCATCATATTTTCAATATTAAGAGCATCAGGTTATAAATATCTCTAGTCCACAAATTCACATATTCCATAATAGAAGCCCGCAATGTTATTTTGTTGAAGCAATTTGACACTGTTAACAAGGCTAAATGTTTTGCAACTCTCGTAATGAAACTGTTGGATTTCTCTATCGTGGCGATTGAGCAAGTTTCTATATGTCTTTAGATATAGTTGTTTAATACTGTGAGATATTTCCAATATATAGAAGTTTTTCTAAAATTTGTTTATCCTACACTAATTGTTGATTTAATCAGACCTCAAGACTGGCTTGATCTAATTTAGAAAGTTTTGAGGATGTTATTGGGCATTGGTACTAGCGATTAACGGGGTCAAGGATATGACGGACTGCAGCTATATCGGGAGTGCCTACAACTAAGAGTAACAATACACACGTTATCTAGATCATTCCACTTCTAGTTTAGCACTCATTGTGTCACGCTCACCTATACAGAATTTAGTTGTTGCCTATACAAGGTCTTGTAAGATTGATAGGCTATTCACGACTTTCTTTATGTCATTGCAAAAGCACATATTTTTAGTGCCTTAACCTAAAAAGAATAACATTTTTATAAGGAAACTCAAAAATTCAGAATTCTCAAAGAAAGCTAAAACTCTGAAAAGACACTGCGCTACACGCTGGATTGAGTTAAGCTAAAAAGGATTGGTAACGGTAGGTGCAGAGGAAAAATAGGTGTGCAGAAATCCCAATTCAGAAAAGCGGAAAATAAGAGAAGAGTTGAAGAAAGACGGGCTTGAATGAAATGGGCAAGAGGGGGTACTTATAATCAATGCATGAAGCGAAAAAACCGGTGGAGAAAAAAACAGGAACGTTTCTAAAAGAACGCGGGGCGAAAGGTGCACAGTGACCAAATGGAGAACGCGTTAAAAGGACGATGTGGGTATTTAAATATGAATCGTAAAGGAGATGAACGTCAGGATCAGCAGGAAAAAAAATAATGTGTTGCATGGAAATGCAATGTCAAAAGCAGAAAAGAGAAATGTTATGAAGGGAGTGGGCGGAAATGGACGTGGGGAAGACAAGTGCAAGCAGGGGTATGTGAATAGACCAAGCAGAGGGGAAACGGGTAAGAAAAAGTGTAACGGCGAAAAGCCGTCGGCAAATGTGCACAGGTACAAAGTTTAGAGTTTAACGCGGAAAGGTACATGGTCAAATGGGCAACAGGAAATGGGTAAAGCGAAAAGTTAGGGAACGGGAGGTGCAGCATTGAAAAAAAAAGGGGATGTTGGAAAGCTAGCAAAAGCAGAAACGGGGAAATTATGAGTAGGTGAGGTGGGCGAAATGACTGGGTTAAATGAAATGTCTAAGATGGGCTAGGAGACAAAGATTGCATGAGGGGTAAAAAACCGGTAAAAAAAAATGAACGGCGAAGTACCTGTGCGGAAGGTGACGACAAAGGGAGAACGCTGAAAAGGTTACGATGTGCTAAGGAGCAAAGGGGAGAAAGGGGTTTGGTAAAGCGGAAAAGTGAGTGTTAACAGGATTAGCAGCAGGAATAAAACTAAGGTGTTCATGAAATCAGCGCAAATCAGAAAAGAGAAATGTATGAAGTTTGGAGGGGGCTTAAAGGACGGGGGGAAGAAAGTGCAATATGGGGCAGAAACCTAGATAATACAGAGGGAAACCCTGGTGAATAACCACAAGACACCTCAATACGCTCCTAAAGCAGTACAGAGGACAAAGGTGAGCAACGCGAAAAGGGCGCACACCAGTGGCCCGAAACCCTTACAACCAGCTGAGACTGGGAAGCTGAAAAGCCGGGCGAACCGTGGCAGCAGGGAAAAGATGAGGTGCAGGAAAGCAAGTGTCAAAAGCAGAAAAAATGTACAATGGGAGAGGCGGAATGTGACGGGGTAAGAAAGTTCACATAGGTGAGAGAGCCAAAGTTTCAGAGGGGGGAAACGTTGGAAGAAAAGTTGTAAGTCTAAAATTATGACGCGTTGGGTGCTGGAAAAGGCACAGTGTACAAAGGTAAACCCGCGGAAAAGTGCGATTGCGTTCCTATAATTGGTGCAACAGTTAAATGAGTGTAAAGCTTAAAAGGAGGATGACGGTAGTGCACATGTGGAAAAAATAAGGTGCAGAAAGGAGGCAAAAAGCAGAAAGGAAAGTTGAGAGGAGGGACGGGCTGGAAAACGGTGTTGGAATGAAAGTGCAATGAGTTTATGGTTATATTAGACCTTCGAGATTGCATAGGGAAAACCGGGAAGAAAAAAAGTTATAAACGGCGAAAAGACTGGCGAAAGGTGCACAGTACAAAGAGAACGTTCGGAAAAGGACGAGTGGCCAAAATCAAATGGAAGTATGGTGAAAGCTAAAATGAGTGGACGTATGGCAGCGGGGGAAAAAATAAGTGTGGTCATTAAAGCAGCAAAAAGAGAAAAAGTGAATGCAGAGGAGTGGGAGGGGTCGTAATAGACGGTGGTAGAGGAAAGGTTTTCAATAGGTGGGGTGAGAGACCAAATATGAGGAGGGGGAAAACCGGGGAATAAAAAAAAGGCTAACGCCCACAAAGACGCTGACTGGAAAGGGTCAACCAGTGCAAATGGTAGAACGAAAAGGACGAATGGGGGCTAATGCAACAGGGAAGATAGTGGGTTAAAGCTAAAAGGAGTGTAACGTCGGGTGCACACTGGAAAAAAGAAGGATGCATGGAAATGAGCAAGGCAAAAAGCCAGAAAATGTAGGAATGGTTCGATGGTTCGTAAAAGACGGGGGGAAGAAAGGGAATAGGGCTGTGACCGACCAAAAGGGAGCAGGAGGGGCGAAACCGGGTTTAGGAAAAAAGTACTGTTCGAAAGTGACGCTGTGCGAAAGGGCACATGACAAAGTAGAAGGAAAGGTACGATTGGCCCGAAAGGTGCCAAACATGTGAAAGGGGAAACGCGGAAAAGTGAGGGGGACGGAGGAGGTTTTCAGCAGGGAAAAAATATCGTGGGCAGGAAAAGCAAGGGCATAAAGCTAAAAAGCGAAATGGAAAAGGTTGAGGTACGCTGAAAGGGACGGGGAGGAAGAAAGGTGCAAGATGGGGTAATTAGCCGAATAAGGAAGAGTGAGAGAAACCGGTAATGAAAATAGAGAACTCGGAAAATAGCTGCTAAGTGCACTTGCACAAATGAAACACGCGGAAAAGGACAGGCCTTAAGGCACAGTGAAAGTATGGGAAACTGTAACAATGAGTGCGGTACGTAAGGCGAGCAGGGAAGAAAATAACTGGTGCATGTAAATGGACAGCAAAAAGCAGAAAAGGAAGGTATGAGAGTGGTAGGGCGGAAATGGTGACGTGTAAGAAAATGTGCATATGGTGGATTACCAATAGGCAGGTAGTGGAAAACGGGGAAGAAAAAATTTGAGGCTTAAAATGAGCGGTCGAAATGGACAGTGGCCAAAGGAGACACGCTTGTATAATGACATTGTGCAATGCAACCAGGGAAAAGTAGTGGGTAAGCTTGGAAAATGAGGGGAACGGTATGCCGCAGGAAAAAGACGGGGTCGCATGGAAAGGCTAGGGCAAAAGCAGAAAGGAAGAGGGTGGGATAGGGGCGGATAAGGACGGGGGGAAGAAAATGTTGCAATAGTAGTTGTATGACCGAAGATAAAAAACTCATAGTTGGGAAACACCGGTTAAGAAAAAAGGATAACTTGCTTAAAATGTACGCTTGGCTGAAAGTGCACAGTGCCAAGTTAGAACGCGTTAAACTAGGACAGGGCCTAAGGCAACGTGGGAAATGGATGGAAATGTCGTAAAATGAGGTGGTACGGTAGGGCGAGCATGGGAATTAGTGTTAAAGGTCAGAAATCAATGCAAAATTTATCTGAATTTCGTTTCCAAGAAATTAGAAGCATACATGACGTGTGGAAGCATGGGTAAGTGGTGTAGAGACCAAATGCATGATTGGGATAACCTGGGAAGAGAAAAAATAGACGCGAAAAGTAGAGGCGTGGGGCGGATAAGTTTGCACGGTGAAAAGGGATAACCGAAAAGGACCAGCGAAAGGTCAAACAGGGAAATTATGGGAAAGCGAAAAGGACGGAGTAACGGGAGTCAGCAGGAATAATAGTAATGGGCAGTTGAAAGGCCAAGGGCAAAAAGCGGAAAACGAGTTAGTTAAGAGTAGAGGGTCTTAAAGACGTGGTTAAGCTGAAGTCAAGATGGGATTATACCAAAGAGGCAGGAAGCGAAAAACGTGGAAGATAAAAAGGTAAGGTCGTAAAAGTACTCGTCGCTGAAAGGGACAGACCAAATGTAGAAAGCTGAAAAGGACAGTTGTGGCCAGAAGGAACCAATAAAAAAGGGTGTAATCGCGTAAAGGACGCTTTGTCGTAAGGGACAGACAAAGGAGAACTCTGAAAGACGCATGGGGCTAAATGCAACAGGTGTAAATGGTGTTAAAGCGAAAGGGACGGGGGAACGGATCAGCAGGGAAAAATAATGGTGGAGATAAGGCCCAAGGCAAAAAAAAGCAGAAAAGAAATGAGTAATGGGAGGGCGTAATTGGACAGAGTTGTGTGAAGATAACGTCAAGAGTGGGTAGTTAGAACAAATAGCATTGGTGGGAAAAGCGTGGGAATGAAAAAACTAAACGCGAAACATGACGTGGGCGATGTGCACATGACAAAAGGAAACGCGGAAAGGACGATGCCGAAATCTGTGACAATCAGTTGAAGGTAGGGGGAAAGCGGAACCAAGAAGGTAACGGGAGTTTCAGCAGGGAAAAAATAAGGGGTAGGGAAAGAGAGTGCAAAAAGGCGAAAGTGAATTAGAGGAGGGGAGGTGGCGAAAGGACGGGTGTGAAGGAATGGCAATCAGTGATGCATGATACGAAATGTCATGAGGGGAAACTGGGAATAAAAATGTTATAACGGCTGAAAAGACGGTCGCGGGTAAGGGCACAGGACAAAGGTAAACGCGGAAAAGACAGTGGGCAAAGCAAATGGACAAAGGAGGGTAAGCGAAAAGGGAGTGTTACGTGTGGCAGCAGGGAAAAATAAGGGGTTCAGGAAAGCGAAGCAAAAGGGAAAAGGGATTGAGGTAAGAGTGTAGAGCGAAGCACGTTTTGAAGGAAAGTTCAATATGGGGACAGGGATTAGACAAAGCAGTGCATTAAGGGGAAACGGGTAAGAATAAAAAACGTTAACTGCGAAGACCGGTGTTCGCGAAAGGTACAGACCAAATGGAGAACGCGTCATTAAGGCAGGGCCGGAAGGGCAACAGTGGAAAGAGGGGGAGCGGAAAAGGGAGGTTAACGGATTGCAGCAGTGGAAAACAGATGGCGGGCAGAAAGGCTAGGGACAAAAAGCAGAAAAGGAATGTATGGAGGTAGGGGAGGGTGGAAAGACTTGGGAAAAAGTGCAAAGGTGGTAGTACCAAGTAGTGGAGAGGGAAAACCGGTGAATTAAAAAAGGAAACGCAATAATACCTTATGCGGAAATGCACATTACAAAGGGAACGCGAAAAGGACATGTGGCAAAGGCAACAGGTGGAAGGGGGGGAAAGCGTAAAGGGGGGAACGGATGTTCGACATGGGAAAAAAGTGTAGGCATGAAAGGCCAAGGCAAAACAGAAAGAATGAATAAAGGTGGGGCAAGGGGTTGAGAAAGTCTAATAGGGAATACCAAGAGGCATAGGGAACGTGTGAAGAAAAAATAGTAGAACGGCGTAATAATGGACCGGGCCGTTAAGGGCACATGTACAAGTAGAATCGCGGAAAAAGGACGAAGTTGCTTACAAGCGATCAACATGTGGAAATTATGGTGGGAAAGTGTGCGGAAAAGGAGGTGTAAACGGATTGCAATGCAGTGGGGAAAAACGATGGTGGGAGGAGAAGAGCAAGGCAAAAAGCGAAAGGGAATGGTATGGAAGTGAGAGCTGGAAATGACGGGTGTTAATGAAAAGGGCAAAGGTGATAGCAAAGAGGCAGGAGTGGGAAACGGGTGAACGAAAAATTAACGTCTAAATAGGACCGTGCGGACATGCACAGCACAATGGAGAACGCGGAAAAGGACGATGGCCGAAAGGCAACATGAAAAAGGAGTGGTGAATCTGAAAAAGATCGAGAAGTTTGGCAGAAGAAAAAGAATGGGGGCAGGAAAAGGCAAAAGCAAAAAAAGCAGAAAGAAAGTAGGAAGTGGAGGCGAAATTGGACGGGTGAAGAAGTGTGCAGAGGTGGTAAGACCAAAGATGCAGAAGGGGAAAACCGGGGAAGAAAAGGTGAACGCGAAAACGCTTGTCGAAGGGGCACAGGACAAGGGTAGAACGCTTGAAAAGGACGATTTCAGAAAGGCAAACATTGGGGAATGAGTGTAAAGCGAAAATGATGTAACGAGGCAGCGGGAAAAAAGAATGTGCAGCAAAGCGATTGGCAAAAAGCAGAGAAGAATGTATAGGGGGGGGGCGAAAGGGACGTGGTCTGGAAGGAAAGGGCAAGATGGGTAGATACCATAAGTAGTGCATGGGGAAAACTGGTGGAATAGAAAAAAGGGTTAACGAGCGTAAAAGGCGCGGGGCGGAAAAGGGCACAGGGCAAAGGAAACTCTGAAAAGACAATGTGTGCGAATTCAAACATGCTGAATATATGGGGTGAAGCTTAAATGGGGTTGAACGGAGGGGCAGCACTGAAAAATGAAATGGGGTGCAGGAAATGGCAAGGGCAACAAAGCAGAAAAGTAGAAGGTAGAGGGGTACGGGCGGAAAGGGACCGGTGGGGAATGAAAGGGCATAGTGGGAGGATTGATGACCTAAGAGGCCAGAGGTGGGGAAACCGGGTGAATTAACAGAAACGGCTAAAAGTACAGGGGCGTAAATTTTCACAGTGGCAAATGTGTAACGCTGGAAAAAGACGATGGGCCTGAAAGTTCACATGGGAACAGGAGGGGTAAACGCGGAAAAGGGAAGGTTAACGAGGGCAGCAGTGGTGAAAAAAGAACGGTCATGGATGCAAGGCAAAAAGCTTGAAAAGGGTGGAATGTAGGAAGTTAGGGTGAGAGTCTTAAAGGACGTGTGGTAAGAAAGGCTGAAGAGTGGAGAAACCAAATATGTGCAGGAAGGGTAAAACCGTGATGTGAATCAAAAAAAGTAAGGTTAAAATTGTTACGCGGGGCGAGAGTGGCACATTTACAAAGGAGAGCTGAAAAAGGTGACGAGTGCCAAAGTGAACAGGGAGAATAGGGTGTAAGCGGAAAGGGATGGTTGAACTAGGCAGCATTGGGAAAACAGAAAGTGGTCAGAAAGTCGATGCAAAAAGCACAGAAAGAGAAGGTAGAATGTGAGTGGCGGAAAAGACGGTGGGAGAAAGGTCAATATGGGTGTACAGACAAAGAGTGCATTAGGGAAAACCTGGGTAATAAAAAAGGTGAACGTGTAATAGACGTTTGGGGTAAAGAGCACAGGACAAGGGAGAAACTGCTAAAGGACGATTGTCATAAGCGCAAAAAGTGGAAATGGGGTGAAAGCGGTAAAAGTGAGGGGTTTAACAGGAGTGCACAGGGGAAAAAAAAAGGGGTGGCAATGAAGAAGAAAGCAAATTAAAAAGCAGAAAAGGAAGGAAGACAGTGGAGGTGCTGATAGGACTCGGTTGTGGGAAGGAAATTGGCAATAGGGGTTAAACCTAAAGGCAGAGGTGAAACCGGGATGTAAAAAAGTAGAACGCGAAAAAGGTGAGCGGGGCTTAAAGGGTAAGTGACAAGGGAGAACGCTGAAAAGTGACGAGATGCAAATGTCAACAGTGAAAGATGGGTAAGCTAAATGGAGGGGAACGTAGTTTGCAGCAGGACAAAAGAAGGTTGCATGGAAAGCAAGGGCAACAAGCGGAAAATCGGAATGTATGAAGAGTGAATGACGGAAAAGGGACGGGGGAAGGAAAGGCAATAGGGGTAAGACAAATAGTAAGGAAATGGGAAACCGGTTTAAGAAAAAAACGAGAAAGACGCGGGCGGCGAAGTTCACATTACAAAGGAGAACGCGGAAAAACATGGGGCCGAAGGGCAACAGGTAAAGTTAGTGGAGTTAAGCGAAAGGAGGTGGGAACGGTAGTGCACATTGAAACATAGGGCTGGCTGGAAAGCAAGGCAAAAAGCCAAAAACGAGAATTGATGAAGGGTGTAGCGTTGAGACGGATGGTAAGAAATGGCAAGAGTGGGGTAGAGCAAAGATGCAGTGATGGGAAAACCGGGGAAGAAATAAAGTGATAACGGCGTAAAAGACGCTGTGCGTAAGTGGCACATCGAAGGCGAACTTGAAAAGGACGAATTGCCTTAAATGGCAACATGGGAAATGAGGTTGGGAAAGCGGTAAAAGGAAGGGGAACGTAGGCAGCGGGGAAAACATAAGGTGGGCGTGTGAAATGCAAGGGCAAAAAGGAAAAGAATTAGTTAAGAGCGGGGTAAGGCGGAAAGGTGAGCGGTTGAAGGAAGGCAATAGGGGTATGTAGAATACAAATATGCGTAGGATGGGAAAAACCTGGTTGTAATGAAACAAAGGACGGCGAAAGACGGCGTGGGCGAACTGCACATGACGGATGGAGAACGCGTAAAAGACGAAGTGCCGTAATGCGAACAGGCGGAAATGGATGGGGTAAAGCGTTGTAAAATGAGTGTGGTGAACAGTAGGGCACGCAGTGAAAACAGAAGGGGTCAGGAAGGCAGGTCAAAAAGCGGAAGGGGGAATTATTAGGGGTAAGAGGGCCTAAAGGACGGGGGGTAAGAATGCTAATGAGTGGGGAAGATTACCAGAATATGGGCATGTAAGTGGGAAAAGCGCTGGTGAAGAAAAAAAGTAACTGCTAAAAGACGCTGGCTGAGTCACCAGGACAAAGGAGAACGCGAAAAGGTACGAGGGCCGAAAGGGCAACAGGGAAATTATGGTAACTGAAAATGGGACAGGGTTAACTGGGAGGTAGCAGGGAAAACAGAATGGGGTGTCATGGAAATGCTAAGGCAAAAAAGCAGAAAAGCAAAGGATAAGCGGTAGGGGCGGATGACGGGTTGAAGAAAGCAAGATGGGGGGAGAGACCAATAGAGGCAGAGGGGAAACCGGGTGGAAGCGAAAAAAGTAGAAACGCGAAAAGTAACGGTGGCGTGAAAGGGCACATACAGGAGGAACGCGGAAAAGACGAAGTTGCCGAATGGCAACAGGAAATGGTAGGCGAAGCGAAAAGGAGGGTTACGTAGTTGCAGCATGAAAACGAAGGGCATGAAAGGCAAGGGCAAAAGCGAAATGAAGGTCGAGGAAGAGGGGGAATGCGTAAAGACGGGGCTTGTAAGTAGAAAGTGCAAGAATTGGGGTGAATGACCAAAAAGTGAGGAGGGGAAAATACCTGGGAACTGAAAAAAGTGTGGGAACGGCGAAATACGCGGGGCGAACAGTGGCACAGACGAGTGTAGAACGCGGAAAGTACGATGGCCTAAAGGGCACAGTTGGAAAGGAGGGGAAAGCGTAAAGGAGGTAACTGTGAGGTGCACAGGTCAGTGGGAAACATAAGTGGGTCATGCAAAGGCCAAGTTCAAAAGCGGAAGGAATAGATTGGACTTATAGTATGCAGTTTCAAAATCATGAGAAATAATCATGGGGGTTATACCAAAGATTGTCAGTGGGGGGAAAACCTGGGTTAAGAAAAAAAGTAATCACGACCAAACAATAGCGTGGGGCTAAAGGCACAGTACAAATGTAGAACTCGTTAAAAGGACAGTGGCCTTAAAGCTAACAGGTCGAAAGGAGGAGGTAAGCTTGAAAATGGAGGAGAGGTGCAGCAGGGGAACTATATGGGTTCAGGAAAAGCAAAGCAACAAGCAGAAAAAGACAGAGGAAAGTGTGTAAGGTGCGTTAAAGGGACTGAGGGTGAATAAAGGCAAAGGTGGTGTATAGACAAAGATGGCATATGGAAAACCGGTTGAAGAAAAAAGGGTTAAGCAAGACGGGGTCTGGAAATGGGCACGAAAATGTGTGAGACCAGAAATAGTACGATGGGTCAAAAGCGTCACATTGGAATAGGGGAAAGCGAAAATGCACGGATGGTGCATGGGAAAAGAATGTGCACTAAGCGAGGCAAACATATCAAGAGAAAAGGAGAATGGGAGGGTGGTTGAGTGTCGAAAGACAGGTTAATGGAAATTCAGCAATAGGGGTGTAGGAGACAATAGGGCATGAGGGGGGAAAACCGTTTGATGGAAAAATGAACGTCGAAAGACGCCGGCGTAAAGGTGCACGGGCAAGTAGAAACGCGTAAAAGCGATGTCGGGGCTAAAAGTTCAACAGGGATAGTGGAATGCGGAAAGTTGAGGTGTAACGGATGGGCACAGGGAAAAAAAATAAGGTGTTTCAGGAAATTCAGGTCCAAGAAAACGAAAGAAATAGAGAAGGTTTAGGAGTGATATGTTTGGTGAAGGAAATCAAGATGGGGGAGACCGAATATCAGTAGGTGAAAACCTGGGGAATAACAAAAGTAGAACGTCGAAAACGGACGCTGGCGCAGAAAGAGCACATGGACAAATTGTTAACGCGTAAAAGACGTGCGCCGAAAGTTTCAACAGTGGAAAATATGGGAAAGCGTAAAAAGGGACAGAGTAGGGAACGGTAGGCTAGCAGAAAAAGAGGGGCATGGAAAGGCAAGGTCAAAAAGCGGACAATCAACGGACTTAGTAGGGAGGGGGCGTATAAATGGACGTTGAATGGAAAGGTGCAAGATTTGTGTCAAGTACCTAAAGTCAGGAGGAGGAAACCTGCTGGGAAATAAAATAAAGCGACTAACGGCTAAAAAGTACGCTTGGGCGAAAGTGCACAGCGACAATATGGAAAGCGTGAAAAGGACGATGTGTGCCTAAAGCGAACAGAAATAGTGTGGGGAAATCGTTAAAAAGGTGAGGGTGGTAACGGAGATGCAGCTGACAAAGGGATGGGAACGAGGGCCGCACGGGAAAAAAAGAAGGTGTTGCAGAATTGCAAGGCAAAAGCAAAAGAAATGATTAAGGAGTGGTAGGGCGGAAAAGGACCGGGGCACACGAAAGTAAGAGTGGCTGAAGTACCAATATAGGGCATGGTGGGGGAAACCGTGGGAAGAAAAAAAGTGAACGGCAAAATTACGCTTGCGAAAGGGTGGACTAGACAAGGTGAGAACGCGTGAATAAGACATTTGCAGAAACAACAGGTAAGAATGAGGGGAAAGTCTAAATGAGGTAACGGTAGAGGTCAGCCGGGAATATTGAAATGGTGAGGATATACACATAAGCAGAAAAAGAAGGATAAGAGTAGGGGCTAATGGACTGGGAATGAAGGCAAGAGTGTGGGGATATTACCTAATTATGGCATGAGTGGGAAACCTGTGTAATTAAAAAAGTTGAAAGCCATAAAATGGTGACGCTGTGCGGAGGGGCAAATACAAAAGTACTCAAGGGAAAAAAGTAAGCGATGTGGGCACGAAATTGCTTAAAGGAAAGGAGGGGAAAGCGGAAAGAGGGGAACCGGAGAGCGCATGGGAAAAAGAGAATGGTGGCAGGGTAAATCGAGGGCAAAAAGCAGAAAAGAGAATAGGAGTAGTGGAGGGGTAAAGGACCGGGTGAATGAAATGGTCAGAGGTGGTTAGGACCAAAGAGGCAGAGGGAAACGAAAAAAATTTGGAACGTGCAAAAGACGCTGTGCGAAAGTCACATGACAAAGAGAACGCGGAAAAGTACATGGGCGTAAAAGTCGCAACATGGAAAGGTGGCGTAGAAAAGGACACAATGAGTGACGGGCAGCAGGGGAAAAAAAGGTGCATGAAAGCAAGGCAAAAAAATCAGAAAGGAAGGCAAGAAGGGGGGGTGCTGAAATTGACGGTTGAAGGAAAGCAATATTTGTGGTATAGACAAAATGATGATGGGAATACCGGGGAAACAAAAGTAGAACGTGCAACAGGGCCGTTGCGGAAAGGGTACAGACAGTGAGAACCGTAAAAGAGATGTGCCAGAAAGCGGCAACAGGAAGGTAGGGTGAAAGCTAAAGGAGTGGGTGAACTGTAGGGAGCAGGAAAGAAGCAATACTGGGCAGGAAAGGCAAGTGCAAACGAAAAGGAAGAGGAAGAGTTGGAGGGGCGCAAAGGACGGGGGGAAGAAAGGGCATAGGGGGGAGAGACCAAAGAGTGGCAGGCAGGGGGGAAAAACCGGGGTAAGAAAAAAGAGATGGAACGGCGGAAGGACGCTGGGGCGTTAAACGGGCGAGAGGCAAATGGAGACTTTCGAAAAGGAGCCGGAAGGGGCACGAAGTCAACAGGGAAAGGTAGGGGAGCGGAATAGGAGGGACGAAGGGGCGACATGGAAAAAAGAAGGGGGCATAAACAGGCAAAGGCAAAAAGGC
>JABUQX010024387.1:0-24394 GCA_015478945.1 Trachelipus rathkii
CCTCGTATCCACTTACTATCACCCTGACGCTACACTATGATAACTAATTTATATTCAATCATTCCAAATAAGTGGTATAATGACTTCTCTAATATCAGCATTGACTAACCGTATACGTGTATTTTGGAATTCTGGAGCCGAATAGAATGGGTTTCCCCTTGTTCCTGTCTCGGGTAAGCCAACAAGTTACCAGCGTCCATTACAGATATAGGCAGTGTTAATCAACTGAGCTGGGCCTTTTCTTTCCATTTTGTATCTCCTCTTATAAATAATTTTCTTCGCTTCAGCTATGTCATTAATCACGCTTGTTCGTACGATTAGACGTTCATACAAAACCCTTTCATTCTTTTTGATCGATTACAGTGCACTCGTAGATAATATTCATTTAATTTATCATCTTTGAGTGCTCCATATAATTATTATTATAATAATAATTAGTAATAGGAGACTAGGAACATTCTTAATCTTTCTAAATAAATGTCCTAAGCTGATTCCATCTCTTCACACGATAACGAGTGACATTCACTGTATTAAATGACGCAAGCGTACAATGGATCAGTAAAGCACATTAACTTAACATTGTAACTATAGTAGTTAGAGAATACACAAAATTAGGGGACTCCTTGAGGAGATCTTATGTATCACTTTCACATGAGACCGAGCCAGCATTCAACCTTATGAGTTGTATATGATTAGATGGCTGGTCAATATCACTACCTCAGCATAAATATACATATTAGTACTATAAGGGCGCTGTATTATTTCCCTGTTACTGATCATATTATCGTAATATCTTATGGTTTAGATATTAGAGAAACAAGGTAAGAATTCAGGTTTCAGATATACGTTTCTCCACTAGATATCTCTTATAGTTCTGTAGTGATACTAATGTTATTGAGTTATTAATCTGATAGATAATCTTAATAGGCATTACTATCTTGACCTATTGACTCTTCTTACTCATAGATGTCTATCCCCTTTTCATTGTTACATATTACTACTTTAGCATGCACAGTGAATTTTACCCGCGATTGCTAGAAATACCCCTTAAGTAATATTTACTTTTCACTTCATCCCTATTCATAATTGTTTCAGGCAATTCGGTGCGACAGCCAAAATTCGTATAACTCTAGTGAGCCCTCTCTATCATCACTATTGCTCTGAGTGCTCTGACGTTATGCCTTCGTCTAGTCATGTGCTGTTAAGGCCGTGCGATATAAATTAGTCATGGTAGTTTTGATAAGCACATTAGTACTTGAACTTATGTGGATCCGAGAGTGAGTTAACTCCTGTTCTTTCTTAATAAATAGTTCGTGGTCTTTTTACCCTCTTCCACATGTATCAACCTTCATTTATATTATAGTGAAGAAGGTGCTTTCAGATTGAGTATGGACCTAGTGAGTGTGAGGTATAAGTAATATTCAGGTGAGTGCTTCTACTAATACACTTGTTAAATCGATTTTACATGATATCAGTATTATCCTATGTTCTCACATATCCAATATATATCCGTAGATTTTCAACGATATAATATATTAGGTATATATACTCTGAGAAATTATACTAGGGCTTGTTTAAAACTCTAATCTTTAGTAATAACTCTATATGATACTTAGGTTGATGAGAGCTCTAATAATCCATCAGTAATATCCTTATGATACGTGCTACTGAATAATTAGTTACAATATCCAAGGTGAACTGCTAGTCCTGACATACCGTCGTTAGGCGGATATTATCCTAGGACGTATTTATACTATCGTTTATATGGGCGTGCCCGCTATACTCTTGAGAACTAAACATGCTCAGTCGTTATTTCATATCAGTAACGAGATCATTTTTAATAGTACTACTTAGTATAATATAGCGTCCAAGGTTTTTGTACTGCTTATGATTGCTTTCTTCTCCTACTCTGTATTGACCTTACACTTTATAAGCCTTCTATCTATATTCATTACGCTTGGAGTGAAACTCCGAAGTATCATCTTATGACTGATGCTGTTTTGCAAAGGTTGGACGATAAGCTGTGAATAATTATTACGTATCTTCAATCATACCCGGCAAATAGTATGGGTGATGTATGTTATTGCGTGTTACCGTACTCCTCACTTATTTTTATACTCAGTTGGGAGGCATCAAACCGTGTACTACTGCTAAGAGGGCTCTATTGTTGTCCTTTCTAGCAGTAAGCTATGTATTAATGAATGAGCTAACTGATCCACTACCCTAGGCCCCGTTGAAAATTCATGAACGCAACCTTTCGTATGAATATACCCAATTAATACTATTTATAATATATTATATATTAGGTATCCTCATGATCACATGTTTAGATTTTAATGCATCGTTTTCTTGAACCGGGGCTGACATCCTATTTTGTTCCTTTAAAACTGCTCTGCTATAACTTACAGTTCTATAACACTCAGTGAGGTGAGGCGTTCTATATCGAAAGTTGTACTGACTGAACGCGCACTAATCCGCTTTCGTGATCTTTCAAATAAAGTAGGCCCTCATTGCTTATCCAGCTCTTCTTCATCCTTTGTATATTATTATACCCCCACAGACTATAGCTCCGACCAGAGTTCAGGTGATAATCCTCTCATGGTTTAGGCGGTCGTGAAGGTGTCTTATAAGCAGCACCTTAGAACGTAAGTGGTGAGTCTCCCCTCTTGCCTTATTTTTTTACTACTCGCAAGGTTTGTACATAAACCTATCTATTAGATATAAACACGCCAATGTGCTTTAATCTGGTCAGGCAGTAACTTATCGAGATGTATCTAGCCTGAGTTGGTCCACTTTTCGTGTTGTACTTATTACCTGGAAGGTTCTCGATGTAGATTCCACAAATACAACTTAACTGATCTAGAACTACACAAACCTGCTACTTTTCGCTATGGGTCTTATGCCAACACGAACGGCACTGTTCCTTATAGGGAAAGCTCTGTCAATTACTTCAACCATATACGTATTCCCACATTTATCCTTAACCTGATGTTCTATAATTAAGCACATTATTTGTTAGTGGATTAAACTTACATACTGATGGATACTCCTCTGCCGTGATTGAAAATTGATGTGGTATATATCTCAGCCTTTATTACCAGACTCAAATCGACTTTGTAAACTAGGCGACGTGCCTAAGCTATATGATTACAGCAAGATCCTGCAAAACTTTATCCGTGACAAGACTCTTTCTCCCTCAAAAGCTGGAGTTAGGCTATCCAACTCACCTGGTATAGAGAAGAGACTCTAGTGACGAGTTGTCCCATGGAGAATGTTCTCACTATCGACCTCGTCGTGCCTTTCATCGTTTTCGTATTAGAGCTGTATATCTCTCAAGTCTCTCCACATGCCTGCTTTTAACATCATACTGGCATCAAAGCAGTACAACGTCAAATAACCTGGTAACAGCTATTCGTTTGTTAGTTGGCCTGAATGAATGCCGACATAGCGAAATGGTGACCTATTATAGTCAAATTGTCTTTCCTTTAGTCTCCATACATGCTATATAAAAAGTTATGTTTACTATCACAACCAAAGCTCCTCTGGCACTTACTTACCATCTCAGTGCTATCGCTTTTGAGCGGGTCCATAGTTGACATTTGTCGGTTTTCTTCCTCCGTACTCGTGGCAGAGAAAATACAATAGCTCTTAATTACGTTGAATTAACCGGTTCACAGAACGCTTGTACCCGGAGGACCATATCCCCTCTTGTAGCCAATGCGGAATCCATTGAGCCTATTTGACCTTCTTATCTACACTGGGGTACTTTCTCGCTTTGTGATCCGCTCTCTTTCTGAGCCTGAAACAATAAATCTTGACGTCGCATTTTTCCTCAGAATCCTTCTGTTATGTGAGAGGATTTTGAAATGGCGTTCCTGGTTCTGAAAAGATTCGCACACTGACTGAGTTTTCCCACGATTAGACTAATGCCTTGTTCCTCTCTTGAGAAGGGAGTAAGCCTGTTCAGTGGAATAGTGGCGGTTCTCCATTTTATGAGCTCATTCGTGGTTCTAAAGGGGTTAACTACTCTTGTTTTACCATCTTAAGGGTAAGGAGTTTCAAATCCCACTTAGGACGACTTTTATAATTCTGTAATCGTTTATACTTTATAATATACTACTTATAATATATAATATTAATATATTATTATTATATATATATATATATATATATATATATATATATATAATATATATATATATAGTAAATATATAGTTAAAAATATATATATATATATATATTATATATATATATAATAATAATATATATATATATTATTAATATACAGTGCCCGTTAGCCCAGGTAATTTTTTTTCGTGAGGGGCTGCAACTTTCGCAACTAATTTACATTTCTATCACAATTGAGACCTCTACATTTCTACCACCATTCTTCTACATTTCTACCATATATCCTTTACTATTTTATAATATATATATATATATATATACTATATAGATATATATATATTATATATATAATTATATATATTATAAATATATATCTTATATATTATAAATCAATTATTATCAAGAGGTGGGTAATCAACCCTACCGCTCATGTTAGGGGTAGTCCCGCTAGCGCACCTCCACATATATACGGAAAACTCATCGAGAAAACCGAAGTCGCTAGCGCTCCTTCCGCCTTATTCAGACCCATCAAACCTCCGCTACGCCAAGTCCGCGCACGTCCGCAATCGTCTCCCGCTAGTATGTACAATTACATCAAAAGATTTTAATATTAAATACCTAATAGTTAAAATTCTCCAAAAAAATTTATTTATAATATTCAATATGAAAAATTGAATGAATATTTAACAAAATCTCATAGATTTTCCACTTCCTCCTCAATGTCGTTTTCAAAAGGACAAGAGATCCATATCTACCATCCTTTTCAAAAGATTTGGTGCTCAAAATTAAAGGCAGTTAAGGCTGACCTCTTTGCCCTCAAAAAATATCTTCTCCAGCCGAAGTACTAAATCCATTCCGACTCTACAAGAGGCCCAAATTAAGGGAAGAGCGTTGTAATTTATATTATTATGAAACAAGTTCAATAACAAAGTTATCGCCTATGCAAAGGGCGGAGGGAAAGATGTCCATGGTGAGAGGAGTGCTGGTGTCGTTAGATCACTTCCAGCAGTCCATTGCAATTTAGAGGTCCTCAGCCTAAACATGTCTGCTCCCTTCCTGAAATAACTTTTTGAACCACCCTGTTTCCCCCATAACCAAGGCTCTAATTCGTCCAAGACTTTAGCTAGAAGCCATGAAAGCCTCCGACTCCAGCATAAGTCGATGCTATGCTACGTATCAGCTCGGTAGCTATATATATAGTATATAGTACTATATATATACGATATAGTATCTACAAGTATAGTATTATTATATGATGATATATATTATAGTATAATATGTATACTATATTATTACCTAATATATTATAGTATACTTATATTATAATATAATACTTTATATATATATAGTATATTACTATATACCTAGCTATATATATATATATATATATTAATTTACTTTAGTAAGTATATATATATATACTAATAAATACTTATACATTATATATTTCCATATCATAATATATACTTACTATACGTTATACTTTAATATATATATATAGTATGATAGTGTTGTATATATATTTAGGGTTAGTGAATTATGTATAATATTGGTACAAGCTACGAAGAGTTTAAAAAAAATCTCAGGTAAATGTGAAGTAGCTATATATAGTATATATATATATGAGATTAACAGTATATTATATATATATATACTATTAATCTGCAGTTCTGTGTAAAACCCAATATATATATAATATATATATATAATATGATATCTTTTAAATACTATTTTATATTATTTATATACATATGTTATTATATTAAATATTTAATATATATGTATATAATATTATATACAATATATATACTATATATATACTATAAATATATACCTATATATCATACTAGTAATATATATAGTAATTATATATATATATATACGTAATATATATATATAAAATTATACTATTATTATATAATACTATATATAATATATATATATATATAGATAATATTATATATATATATATATATATATATATATATAATAAAATATATATATAATATAAATATTATATTATATATATACTATATAATATAAATATATATAATATAGTTATTTGGGTTTTACAACAGAATTGAAATTTAGATTATTGCCTAGTTATTATATAATAATAGTAATTAAATTAAAAGATATTGATGAGGGTAATAGCCATTCAGTCTATTAAAATCAATTTAAATGTTATTTATTATATAATCCTTTAAAGGAGGTTGAGATTATTTTTGAAAGTTAAGTTACTCAAAAAACCACTAATGATATATATAGCTATGATATACTATATATATATATATAGTATATATATATATATATATATATTATATAATATATATACTTAAATAATGTATAATATATAATATAATATAATATCAGTTAATCAGTTCTGTGTAAAACCCAAATATAGTATATATATTTTGCCTTATATAAAACTATATATTATATATATATATATATATATATATATATATATATATATATATATATATATATTTATATATACTATATATAATAGAATAATATATCTATATACTGTATATATATAATAATATATTATATATATATTTACTAGTAATATGATTATATATACTATATAATATATACTACTATATATATAATATATATATATCTCTATATATAGTATATATATAATTATATAATATATATACTATAATATATATTATATATATATATATATATATATATATCTAATATAGTATATAATTATCATATTATATATATTATATATATATATATTTATATATATATATATTTTATAAGTATTATATATATATTGTATATATACTATATATATATTATATTATATATATTATATAATATATATATGATAATATAATATATATATATATATATAAATATATATATTATATAATATATAGATATTGGGTTTTACACAGAATTGATTTAGATATTCCAGTAGTTTATATAGTAAATTAATATAACTTAATGTAAAGTTATAGATGAGGTCAAATAGCCATTCAGGTCTAGTAAAATCACTTAATAATGTTATTTTATTATATGACCTTTAAGGAGGTTGAGAATTATTTTTGAAAAGTTTAGATTTAGCTAAAAAAAACAATAAGCTCTTAGACTAATAAGTATAATTAGTTATTAAACTTAAAATAAAAGTTTATATTTCTTTTTAATACTTAATATAACAACTATTGCTAATAAGTTAACATAATTTTCATTTTTTAAAAAGGTGCGGAACAAAAGAGCGAATAAACTTTTTTTTAGTTCCGCAACGTGCAAAGTCCGCAAATTTCCTGACCGACTCCGGCACCTCCGGCTCAGATCCGCACCTATTCTGGTAGTACCGCTCGGAGCGGACTAGCGAACTAGCGGGACTGAAGAGCGGAAGTGCCCACCTCTGTATATATATATATTATATATATATAATATATAATATATATATATATATTTAATAGTATATATATATTAATACACTATCTATAGTATATATATAGTAGAATATAATTATATATAATATATTACGATGAAATAATAATATAATAATTTATGATAAATAAAATTATATATATATATATACACGTTATATATTAAGTATTTTATATTACTATATATATATAAATATATATATTATTAGCTATACTAATACTATAATGTATATCTATAATATTACTATATATATTATATATATATATAAGAGAATTAATTATTCTGATATTTTATTATTATTATTATTATTTATTCTATATATTTAATATTAAGTATAAGTATAATATATATATCCACAGCCATAGCGTTGGCAGCAGTCGTTGCAGCCATGGAGATCAGTCCTTGCAGCCGATGAACGTGAGCGCCGTAAGCCAGTCAAGCACACACGCACGAAAACGAAAATGACCGGAAATAATCCTACCTCTGATGCCATATAATATATATAGCTATATATATATGTATATATATAAGTAATAATATATAATTTATATAATAATATTGATATACTATATAATCTAATAGGTATACCGTATATATATAGTATATATAATATATATATATATATAATATATATATAAATATATTATAATCTATAATATATATATATAGTTATATATAATTACTCATAAGAACTTTACCATCGGCGTTTATAGAGGTCAATTTCAGTTTTCCTTATATTTTTGACTGAGTGATTCAAAAATATTTTCATTACTAACCCTGTGCTGAGATCTCCGATGATTTGACAGTGAAAGCAATGACCTTGTAATTCGATCCTCTCCAACACTATATTCCGTAAATACCGTTTTCAGACGCCTTAATGTTGAAAAGTTTTTTTCTATCTGTTTCGGGGGATACAGACAATACTTGCTAAGAATGTCAGGAGGTATGCAAGGTTAGAACCTCCTCTTGTCACACTTAGCCAAAGCACCAATGCCTTTTTTGTTTTCATTTTGTAACAGCCATTTACGCTGCCCAGATACACCACTCTCCTTTTAAGTGTATCCTCGTGAGGGTCTGGAAGTTCGTCTTTATAAAAGAGAGGATGCTTTATTCAATATGCTTATAAGGTACCGTAATGCATTGCACTTTTCTGGTAAAAATACTACTGAAGTGAAATATTAGTCGGTTTCAATGCGAGAACCAAATCGATCAGTCAAGTGAAGAAATCAGATCAATAAACGGAATAAAAAACTGAGATGCGGTAATATGATTCGTGATCTGATGTAGGCACATTACAATGATGTTTCTGGAACTTCGTGTTCTTGGAATTGTTATTTCAATACCTAAGCTGTCGCATACATTTTAGCTTGTGTAAATATTGGTTTTAAACTCCCGTGTCTGCATTTCATCTGTCTTTTTCGGATAAGTTGAATATGTTTTCACTAAGTTTATTGCACTGCCAATGTCAAACAATGTAAAAATGGACACTCTGTAACTGATTTGACAAGGTGTAGTGAGTTATTGCAAGAAATTTACTTAAAACGGATATATTATTATTCATAGAAATTTCTAATTTACTGATTGATTTTAACAACGAAGTACCTTCCTGTGTTAGTTCACCCAGGCCCCTTTTTTTTATTTCTTCCAAATAACACGCAAGTATTGGCTCAAGGAAGTCTCTTTAAAAGGAAAACCGCTTCAAGCCGTTCACACCATTCTGATCTGGCACATCTTTTTGATCCTCTTGTTATTTTGGTTACTAGATAAACTCTTTTATTTTTATCTTGCCCAGAAGTTTTTGGCGGCTTCGACTCGTAAGACGTTTCGAATTGCCTGTATTTTAGAAGAGTCTGAGAGACATAGGTTTAAACAACAATGTGCTACACAATGTGAGTATAGAGCTTTAGGATACTTCAATCCGAATAACAATTGGCACTCCTGCGGAAATTCGTTCTCGTTCATCGGGAAGAGGCTCCATCAATATCCTATTGGACTCTCTAAAGTTGTTCGAGATTTAAACGCAAGATAGCGCATCTTCTTCAAAAACTTTACAGTTTGCCAAAGCTCTCCCTGAGTGTTCATTCATAGAACCGGCGGAACAAATGACTAAAAAAAATCCCTCTCTTAAAGTAAGAAAGAAGTAGCACCCTCACATCACCCACCTAATTACGCCTACCTTAAACGACAACACGTGAAAACGTTCTGTTTGGAAATATCCATTGTATCAATCAGCTAATACTGAAAAAAAATTTTTTTATTAACTCTTGCCACATTTTCCTTTATATAGAGGCTGACTCTAAAGTGATCTGTAATGATTCATTCCTGTATCATCGACCGTATACATTTGACATTTTTGGTACGATTAGAGAGTAGACGGTTCTTCAAAACCTGATAACTCCCCTTGTGCTCGAAACATACGGAAAGCTTCATAAAATTTCAGTAATTTTCAGCTGGAGTTGATAAGTCAATACGTCCAGAGTCCACTTGAGCCCCTTAAATGCAAGACTCGTGCTGCCAAGTAACGTATAGTTTCGAATTTATTATTGTACAGGAAGATTTGTTCTTATTGTCTTACACATTTTTGCCGTGATTTGTGAATGTCCGAGTTGTTTGTTCTAGTGCTTCTTATTTTCCTGCGCCAATAAAGACTTCAATATTATCTTATATATATGTATGAGCTCTTAACATAAGGTAGAATATATATATATATATGAAATATATATATATAGGTGTATATTGATATAATAGATAGATATAATTATAGATATATAGTATATATTAAATAATATATATTTATATAGCTATATCATATTTTGTTTTCTTCAATGAGAAAAAAATATTGCAGTCGATAAATTTTCGGGCGGAGGCTGCAGCCCCCTCTAGACCCCCCCACCTGGCTACGCCCCTGTGTACTACTATAATATATTAATATATATATTATTAATATATTATTGTTATATATATATATATATATATATATATTATATATATATATATATAATTAAATATATAATATATATATATGTAATCTGTTGACCAGAGGTGGTCACCCCCGATGCTTTTATGAAAAATCACGAGGATATAACTCTAAAAAATAATAATGACAGAATAGGAAAAGCGAAAATCGTCGTCTCTTTAGGAAAAACAAGTTACAGCCCTCTTCAAGTTGTTAAATCTCCGATAGACTTTTCAAATTGTTGGGGGACCGTCGAGAAGTATAGTGGTCTTTTTATATAGAGGCGGGGGGGGGGGGGGGGGTGGGAGAGTGGGCCACCGGTGCCTCTTTACGGGTGAAAAAAAAAAAAAAAGAGTGGATAGGCGTTTCTTGTTGAAATAAACAGCTGCGTGTTCACTCGCGGATTCAGGGTTGGTGTGCTTTGTGTATCGGATATGTGGTGACTTGAGAAGTCGGGTGACGCCGGGAGCGTAATGTTTGGAGTGACTCAGGCAAGGAGAGGGTTATTTCATTTGCGGAGTTGGATGCATGATGCGTGGCTGGTCAGCCGTACGCCGTAAGTATACTACGGGCTATTGCCCGTTGAGGCGTTTGGTCTTTTAATCTGTAAAAAAAATTAATTATAGTAAATATAAACATTACATAGGGGTTGAGATGAATGCTAGGGTGAGATATAACGGTTTCAGTAGTTACGTAAGATCTAAGTATATAATGCGGCTGCATCACCCGCCCTCGCCGGGGGGGGGTGAAAAAGCGAAAAAAAAATACTATATAGTATCGGGCTTGTGGGATACTTATACGTACTATAGAGAATAGTATAAATCGGTGATAATTTATACCGTTATGCATATCGATGATAGGGCCGGGCTGATATGATTAATCGGAAGCTAGAACTGTATATTCCTCACCCAGGTGATATGTGTGTAGTTAGGGGGAGGGTGGGGGGGTGGGGGGGGGGGGGGGGGGGTTATTTTAAATAATAATATATGGGAGGGTGGGGGGATTTTTATCGCCCTCCCCTCCTCCCCCCCCTTCTGGCCTCTCGCACCGCCATTTTGTATGTGTGAACGCGTGCGCCGCCCATACAGAGAAGGAGGGGGCGGGGGGGGGCCTCTAAGTCAGGTTATGATAAGTTTTGGTTAGATTTTAGGCATACAGAGAAAATCTATGTAGAATTAACAAATCTTATGCAAACACCTGAGCTAGGATCGGCCTAAACGAGCAACGAAAGGCCGCGACCTAATTTTTTATTATAACAGAAGTCATGGAAATATGTTTAACTTTCAGAGGCTGTTAACTTTTTTTCCTAAAGAGACTGACCGATTTTCGTTTCAACTATTCTTCATTATTATTTTAGAGTATATCCCGTGATCCCCAAAAAAAATTTTTATTTTTTTTTTTTGGATTAAAAAACCCTATGTTTTTTTTACAAACTTGGGAGCTTTTCTGTAACTTTTTTTTCTAGAGAGTGACGATTTTTCGTTTTCACTATTCTTATAATTATTTTATTTTTTAGAGTATATCCTGTGATTTTCATAAAAATCGGGGTGACAACCTCTGGGTAACAATCTCCATATATATATATCTAATATATAGTATATAATATATATATATTATATATAATATATAGTTTATATATTTATAGATTATTTTATATATATATATATTAGGTAAGGTTAGGTTATATAGTATCTACTAATAAATATATAATTAATATATATATATAATAATTTATTATGTATATTATTATAATATAGTAATTTCTATGCTTTGCTATTTAAGTGGCCCATACTAAAGAGTATGAAATTTGATCTATTGAAATCTATCAATTTTGAAATTAAAATAATAAAAGATTGTAAATTTAAAAAAAAAGTATAGACATAGAGATAAGATAAGTTAAAAATGCACTCTAATAGAAAAAAGGGAATTTGCCATGTACAAAGAATAATTGTTTTTATTTTGCGAGCATCCACACCCAAAACTTACTTTCGGAAAAATTGCAGGAGACTGCAAATATTGTATGGAGCCAGTACTATGTTTCTGATTCTGCCACAACTGGCAAAAATAATAATAAAAATCAAGAAAATAGAGTCAAACTTGAGCAGTAGCCTTAAACTCTTAGAGAACAAATTATATATAAATAATAAAATAGCGACTAAACTAATCAGAGAGCAGCCAAGCTGAATCATCCCGCTGAGGATACCCAGTGTAGGTAAGCCGATATTATTAAGGGAGGATCTATGGTAAGGCAAATAGCAGGTTTAATCTGGCAATTGATGCTCAAGACATAGATCTCCCGAGCGAGATATCAAAATACATAATGTAAAATGTAAATTGTTTAATGTATAATTTACTGACATGCAATGGGCTTCTATGACAGAAATTCTAAGTTTTTGTAACTGGGTATCCAGCACAACTCTTACCAAAATATAGCTCTCGAAGAAAAGGTGAAGCCAAGGCGTTCGTGTGTAGGAATGTAGCTAAATTAAACCTTACAATTAGGTTTTGAAGGTTTTTTACTGTTGGGAAGTGGAATCTTGAGGAGAATGGCTTAGTTAGTATATAAAGTTGACAAGTATGGAGCAAATCCAGCAATGGAACAAGTCCCAGCGCTAAAATAAGTGTGAAGACAGTGGCCCAATAAGAAGTGTAGCCTACTACTAGAATAAGCCCAGCATAAAAACATAGAAGTATAAACTATAATTCATAATGTAAATTATAAAGATAAATATATATTAAATAATAAATAAAGAATAAAAATAAAAGATACTATTAAATGATTCAGGTAATCTGCAAATATATAAATGAAAATGACTGGCAGATGTGACAACTATGCGTATTTTTATAGTTCAAAGGAATATAAAAATCAGGGTTGTGATTTTTGTTTTTAGATTGTTTGAGCAAACAAAATCATTTTATTTTTTTGGAATTCTTTGAAATTTTTTGAGACGTTCGTGACGCTCACGTGTAAATATAATTTGTAAAAAAAAAGCTTTGGGTAATTGTTACCCAGAGGGTGTGTCACCCCCGATTTTTAATGAAAATCACAGGATTTACTCTAAAAAATAATAGAAGGAGGATACGTGAAAACTAAAATCGTCGCTCTTCTTAGGAAAAAAAAGTTACAGCCTCTCAAAGTAGTTAAAAATCTTTAATAGACTTTTTCATATTAATTTGTTTTCCATCAGGGTTAGGTCTCATTTCAGCCCTCTAAGTCAGGAATAATGATTAAGTGTTTGTTAGGATATTCTCTGCTAACATATGTAAAAATGAGCTGTATGCATCATAAACTGACAACGATGCCCTAAACGAGCAAACGAGGCCCACTTAATTTTTTAATTAATATAAAAGTATTACAGCATTAAATTTAAACAACTTTGAGAGGCTGTACTTTTTTTCCTAAAGAGACTGCCGATTTTCGCTTCCAAATTTCTTCATTATATTTTTTAGCGTATATCCTGTGATTTTTCAATTTTTATTTCTTTTATCTTTTTTTTTTAATAACAAATCTATGGGTTTTTTATAGCAACTTTGAGAGGCTGTAATATCTCTTTTTCCCTAAATACAGACGACGGATTTTTGTTTTCATCCATTCTTTTATTTGTATTTTTTTGATAAGTATATCCCTGGAATTTTTATAAAAATCTGGGTGACACCCCTCTGGTAACAATTACCAGGAAAACTTTTTAAATCCGATATTGTTTATTTTTAACAGACTGAGAGCCTAGCTCTGAGTTCAAAAATCTTAAATAGGCCCTATAGACTATGACACTAACACAATACTAAAAGAGTGTTATTTATATAAATATTATATAGAAATAAAAGAAACGTGTTTGAAACATGATCTTTGTTGACAATTTTTTATAGTGCTAACGAATTTGGGAATAGGGTAGCCTTTGCTATCTTTAATTATTCTATTTTTTTATTCACTGAAGTTATATATAAAAAAAGCAAAAAATCATGATTTTTTGGAGTGCAAAAAATCAGTGAAAAAATCAGTTGTATTTATAGCAGATTGATGTTTTTCCCGATTGCTCACATCGCCTGAAATACAATACCCTTGATGATGAATCCTCTGCAAAAGATCTTGTTTTGTCGCCGAGAGGACTGGACAATCAGGACTATGCTTGGATTCGTTAACAAAAACAGCTATGAGTCACCAATACTTTAATATTACTGTGTCATATTAAAGGTATTCAGATTAAAAAATGGATGATGACCTATTTCAAAAGACTCACTGTGAAAGGTTTTCCTATTGTTTGATGGGTTGGGGTTGATGAATGCTTCACAGATCTCACGAAACTACAAATAATCAAAAATAATAGCTGAAAAATACCTATAATTCCTAAACGAAGAGAAATTGGATTTAAATAATGAAAGACAAAACAGTGGATAAGGAGTCTTGATTATATTTATAACAGGAACGGGTTTCATAGGCACCACAACAGCAGAAGATGTCTTGAAATTAGTTCAAGGGTAAATAGTACTTAGGAGGAAGATCAGAAAATGAGGTAACGCTTATGGAAAATAGAAATGCAGACTTGATCAGTCATAAGAAAGGTAAAGAGGTGGCAGAAATAATATAGCAACGAATAGTAATACGATCTCAAAAGTTTTTTAGCTTTATAAATTTAAAAGTAAGAATAGGACAATTTGTCCAATTAAAATTGATGAAAATTAGTAAGTTCAGATAAAGAATTGGCACTAACATTTCACGCTTATTAACTGCATCAATGTCACTGAGGAAAGATTGTAATATAGTTTAGAAGATTATATTCTGTGTTATTATACATATCATTAATAGACTTATGGAATTTGAAACTGTGCGTGAACTGAATATTATACTCTATCTGGAATCATATTGATCCCAAGTAAGCTGCAGGTCCTGATGAGTATAGTATGGCTAGAATTCTAAATAAAATTCCTACAATTTTCAAAGGCACTGTATTTGAGTTTTAAGCGATATTATAACATTTGGTGAGGTACAGGAAAGACTGGGGGAAAAAGCATATGATATGGTTGATGCCTAATCGTAGAGAAAAGGTAGTCAGACAAGAGTTTTAAGAAATTATGTAGACCAGTTTGACTTTACCTTCTGATTGGAGAAGTTACTAAAGGGGTCATATAGAGAATATTTTGGTATTAAGATATTGTATGTCCCAGTTAAATACGTTTTAGAAAGAGTAATATCATGTCTGTTCAGACATACTTTAGAGTTTTATGGAACGTTACTGGCTGCACTGAGCCTTAGGAATCCAGTTACTATTATATAGTATTCAGAACTTCAGCAAAGCCCTGTTGATACGATTCCCCACATAAGGCTGATGTAAAAGTTTAATTTTAATGCTGTGTAGTGAGGTGGTGCACTGTTTTATTGAAAAAGGTGGTTGTGGAAAGGAGGGCATGTGACACTACTATATGGTGGATAAGTCATGATTGGAAAGTTGTGAACGAGTGATGTTACCCAATTGGTTCAGTGCTGTAAGGCCACTATTGTCCCCCATATGTATATAATGATTAAAATTTGAGGGTTTAAATAGAGTAGGTTCTAAGTTTGCAGATGAATCAAAATGGCTTACCCCCGTTAAGGATCAAAGCGATGCGAAAATGATGTTTAAAGATTAATACGATCTTGAATAAACATTTTGAGGTGGCAGATATTGAATTTCAAGTAGTTTATAGTGTAAGTTCTTCACAACTAGGTTTTCTCACATGTAAATAATAACTAAGATAATAATAGGGATGTGGCTTGACTCTGATGGTACCCAGAGCAGTAAATGATTTAGGTGTGAATACAAACAGTAATCTGAAATGGCTATCAGTGTTTGGAAGCCAGAAATAAACGCTAAGAGATGCTAGTGTAATAAACCCGCAATGTGTGTTACAAATTACAAGAGCAATTGAAGTTTTAGTACGTAAGCTCTACCTAATAGCTATGGTTACCAGCATTAATATAGTAATTTAGTGCACAAGTTTGGGCATACATTTTCTTTAAGAATAACAATGGATATTTTGAGGAGAGAGTGGACCATAGAGCAACAAGGATGACTTCTGTATTTGAGGATTAAAGCCAGAGGAAGCGCTGAAGAAGTTAGGATGTTTTATGTAGGAAAGCGTGAATTCTTAAAGGATGACATGATGCATATCTACCAAATATTTGAAACGATCGTATTAGTAATTACTTAGACATGAAAATTCTCTATGGTAAGACCACAGAGGAGACGCAGGGAACACAATAGAAAATTAAATAGTGGCACGCCATCTTGATGTTAGAAACCATTCAGTAACAGGGTTGTTAATTTTTGGAAGTGGTTTGCTGCTGGAGGTTGTGTGAGTGTGACTCACGTGCAATTATTTCAGAAAGGATTTGCTAATGTATATTGAATGGTATTTGGGCTATCATATATGTAATATTTTTGACTAAGCCAAGCTGGCAGGCTTTTAGTTCACTGTCGTCCTTGAACCTCCATATTAAGATCTGAATTTTGGAATAGGCCGCTAGAAATAATAATGCTGGTGCCCTGCATTCCCATCTAGTGGAGCTGCCGAATACCTGACTTGGTTTTTCTGGGATGAAGGGATTGCCCTAGTAGTGACATTCGCGTAGCGTAGAATGCGAGACGTCACTCGCTTTGAGAATGTACGCCATCCAGTGGAAGGTCGCTACTACACAGGTGCCTGCTATGAAGCAGTAGAGTGCGCGCAGCCATGTGCAGAGATGATCTGTAATCGAGTTTAGTTCTGTGGCCTTCAACTGGTGGGGCAACTTGGCAGGGAGGTTGTATGTCTTGTTGAAGCGGTTGATAATGGTGAGGTCCATCAAGCTGCTAGAAGTGCACTTGATGGAAGGCAGTGCGGCGATCTGGCGGTTCTTTAACAGTGCCACCAGTGGATGGGGCTAAGCTCCATGTTTGTCTTCGGGGCTGGAGCTTTCTGAAGACCCTCACCCGGCACATTATCCACCTGTGTCGTAAGAACTCTGTATATAAGTGAGTGACAGCTCTCCCCTGAAGATACACAGTCATGTAAATATGAGGGGATGGAGATTTAGGGATCATGGAGTTGTGTAACTCTGCACACTTGGTGCTGGTAGGTGATGGGAGGTGGGGAAGATTTTATTGAAAACCACCTCTCAGTGGTTCTCCTTTGCTTGCCTCTTCTGCAGGCTTCGGTCCGTATTGGAGGGGTTCATTCTTGAGCTGGGTGGTCTAAATAAAAAAAATAATAAAACTGCCTGTTGTAACTACCAGAATAACAAACATACTAAAGCTTGTTGTGTATTTAGTATGTACCTGTAGCTATAGTTTTTTCCTTTTGTTGTAGCTGACATATATATTATATTGTAACAGGTTGTTGTTACACTGAGAGGACAAGTCCAGTACTCACTTTGTTAATACAGGAGTCTGGCTTCATCTAGAGGGGTACGGATTTGCAAAGTAATCTTCTTCCGCACTTTCTCCTGTGACAGATGTCGTGATGGATCTTGTCTCCAATTGATATGATTATGTGTGCGTGTTGTCTCTCAAGAACGACCACAACCACTGCCGAGAATTTGTCACAATTAATAACAGAAAAATAGAAAGATTTAAATAACGATTAAGTACTTTATTTCTTTAAAAAAAAAATTCTTGTACATGGTGACCACCTGCTTTAACGTTTTGGCTTTCCTGATAAGTAATAGTGCAATTAAGAAATTGATTTAGCAAAAACTTAACTGCATAAAATTCTCCTGTTGGTAACTAATTAATTTCTTATTTATGTTAGTTAATTAGTTAAGTTAGCTAAGATGAAGTTGACAAATAGGTCAATAATAATAATAATAATAATCAATAATAATAATAAATATAATAGATAATAATAATGATAAATAATAATGATAATAATAATAATTAATAATAAAATAATATAATACAAATGAATAATTATATAAGAATATAATGAATAATAATAATAATAATAATAATAATAATAATGATAATAATAATAATAATTAATAATAATAATAATAATAATAATAATAATAATAATAATAATAATAATAATAATAATAATAATAATAATAATAATAATAATAATTAATAACAATACTCAATTCAAAATAATAACAAAATTTAAGCGTGGGTGACTAACTCTAATTGCCCTTAACTTTTTATGTGCTAGCTATAACTTCAGAACACAAAAACTTATATTTACATATTATATACAAGTCAACCAGGAAAATCATACTTGAAATCAGCAAAACAAAATCAATGTATCATAAACCCAAAAAGGGTTAAAAATAAGAGATCAAGAATTGGTTACTGAATTGGGCTCACCTTAAGTGGCTGTGCCATTAGTCTAATAATTGCTTTGATGGGACACAATTATATTTTTTTTTTTTTGTTGAACTCTCTACACCAACTCTGCTGATACTTGGGTTTTGTTTTTGAGGCGTTTTGGTCTTATTCCCTTGGGTAGTTCCTTTAAAAAAAAGAAACTTATATAAACCAAGTGTTAGGTCGTTGGTCTTAATGATTAAGAATGATTAAAAAAAGTTAATTTACTATTTGCTGATTAACATATATCCATAATAAAACTTCTTAATAGGGACTTTTTAGGCATTATTAATAAAGATGATATTCAAACATGAGAATGGTTTATTAATGAAATTAAGTTTCAACACTCTCCCGGTGATCCGGGAGAAATCAAACTTCCTGGTCCTCTTTTTATATATTCGTGTATTCCTACACTCTGATTGGTCGTCCAGTCAATCAATATTTATTTTACAACCTGTGGGGAAGAGTTAAGAAGAGAAACGTAACATCATTTCTCTTTATTTCTATTGGGAAATTGAAACTTTCCATAAAAAAAATTTCTAATTGCGAGATATTTTACCTTAATGTTTAATTATCTTACTAATTCCAATAACAATTTAGTTATTTAATTTGATCTAAGAAAGCTACAACAACAATCAAAGTTCAAAATAATTCACGATTAATTCCAAAAATGATTTATTTCAGTCTATAAAGCTCAGGCATCACTATCAGTCGGGGGTACGGGGGGGGCATTCCGCCCGAATTGAATTCACTAATCCGATATTAACAATCTCTAGGGTATGGTATGGGTTTTGCATGTTGCATAGGCATGAATTGTGTGATTAGGCCAATTTACTTTAGTTTGACTGCAACAGTTGTGCAAGTTGTTGCAACCTGCTCAGTTTGCAGATTGTGACTCAATTCACTACAAAATGTTCAATGCAATAATGTAGAACATGTTTATTTCAAGTGTGAAATAACATGTTTTATTTATTTTGCAACACTTTATTTTGATATCAACGTTAGTAATAACACAGGTTTAGTGTTTTGTGAAAGTTTCATAAAAATTTGAGAAATTCTTACTCACAATTACCTATATTGAATATTGATATATCAAAATAATTAAAAATACAATAAATTTTCTTGTGCAATTCATTTGAATGCATGGCAGATAACCACTTATCTACAAGTTTGAGATAAAGCAAAATTTTTAAAAAACAATATTCATAGAATTAGACTGCTTTAGTAACAACTTGAAGATACTTCAGAAGGAGCTTATTAAAGTACTGTATCTATTGAATGCTGGAAATGATTTAACTTTTAATTTTGCTAAAATAAGTAGTTTTAAAACTTATAAAGAGTCATTTGTTTATAACATGGATGAGCCAGAGTTTAAGAGTATAAATTTAGAAGTAGATTCTCAATACTTTTAAAATACGGTATATTTACAATGAAAGATTTAGAAGAGGCAATTTTCTTAATAAAGTTAAATTCCACCAGAGGCAAAGATACAGTATATATAATTAGCTATATATTCTTTTTTACAGCAGCCCTCTTAACTGAACATAAGTATTGCTGCATTACATCTAGAGATGTAAGTGAATAAAAAACGACCGTTTTTTATTAAAAAAAACACGATGAATAAAAAACAATTGATTTTCCTGTTTTTTTTTGTTTTTTTTGTTTTTAATATATATTTTCTTACTTTAATGTTATTTTTCTTTATTTCATTAAATTTATTAACTAATAAAGAAATATAAACAGTTTTTTACCTATTTAATTATACGGTAAAAATAAGCATATTAGAAATAAACATGAGTAAATAATAAAAAAAAATATGCCAAGTTTATTCAACATTACACTTCTTACCTTTGAAGCGTAAAAACTGAAGAATGTACATGAAATAAATATGATCATATGAGAAATGAGTCATATGACTATAATGTATATTTACTTACACAAATAAAGAATATAATATTAAGTACCATAAGTTAGTAACTAGTATGATAAGGCCTAACTAAAATTACTAAATTTCTAAAGAACCATCAAGGGCCTCATTAAATTCCTGTTCTACTGCTTCTGCATCTGAATCCAGACCTGTTTCCATTTCAATCATGGTCCTTACTTGATAAATCTGAATTCCTCATTCTCATACATGCTATATTTGTTGGAGAGAAGGAGGAGTCAGACTTGATCAAAGCTATGTGACAAGAGCGTGTCTTTAGATTTTTGGTTCTTATCAGACGTCAGTGTTCCTTGTTGTGGTTTTGAGGGCCACAAACATTTCTTTTTAGAGAAACCTGAGCTAACTGACTGAGAACTCTGGCTTTGAAAGTGTATGTGGGTTCTCAGGTGATGATTTTGATCGACGTTTAACTAACTAACATTTACATTAATTTTGAAAAAGTTACCGGAAGGCCTCCTGGCTTGCTCGTCTCCTGTCAATTTCAAATTATGCCTTATGAATAATAGTTTTTCTGGATGTTCATTTGTGAGCCTGATTCTTTTTTTTTGAATGGATATTTGCATGTGCTGAGAACTTCTCTCACATGCAGCTGAAGTGGCAGGAAGGTCTAAAATTCGGGAGGCTACTTTTGATATCTTGCAATGCTTACATAAACAAATCCACCATGGGCTGCAGACGAAACATTGTTGGAAAGTGAAGCCCAGAGATATTTCATACTGAAGAAGTCCCTCTGACTGGAAAAATTCATAATTCTCCCCATTCTTTCTTTTTCATCCACATACATTTCTTGCTCAGTTGGTAGGCCTTCTGAAAAGCTTTGAACCTGAGAAAAATTAATGAAATACGTGTTCAATTGCTTCGTATATTGTATTGATTTTGTATGTAATTGTTTTTATAAAGTAAAAAGTATATATAATATATATATTATATATATATATATAGTATATATATATATATATATATATATATACTATTATATATTATATATACTATATATATATTATTATATATATATATTATATATTTAGTATATATTATATATAATATAATATAGATTTATATATATAAATATATAGTCTATATCCGTATATATATACCGGATATATATATATAATATATTTATATATATACTTATTTATATATATTATATATATATATATATATATAATATATATATATCATATATATATAATTATATATATAATATATTCGACCTTTATTGTCTTCACATTGAGCATCTTAAACATACCTCAGATTTATCAGTGATAGGAACAGTGTCAACTGACAGCTTATTTTTTGTGCTCTTTTTCTGCTTTTTAGCATTTTCATTTCTTTACTTTGCTTCCATTTCCTTGATTTTGCTGTACTCTTACTCTCTTTCTGATTTCCCAAGTATTTCATTTTTATGTCATCACTGCATTTTTTGCAATTCGGTATGTGTTGTTCTTTCCTTGAACTATTATTGGCCACCTCAGTGAAGCACAATTTACAGAGTGCTCTTTTACCTTTGTATGTATGATTTTCCTTAACAGTAAATAGAGAATGGACAGGTGTTTGTTTTCTTCCAGCCATTGTCAAAAATTTTATGAGATATTATCAACTTAAACCATTTAATGTATATAACTTTAAATATATAAATAATTATTATCCTGTAACACCTGTTTCCTATAATAAACAAGGTAAATAATAAATATTTAGTAGAATGGTAAGATAAAATTTAAAGAAATTTAATAAAAAACAAAAAAAAACAAAAAAAACGAATAAAAAACAATAAAAAACAAAAAAAACGATGTTAAAAAAAATGATTTAAAAAAAAACACGTTTTTTAACAACTCTAATTACATCAGTGGTAATAAAAGTGATTGAAGATTTTTTTTTGGAGATGCTGACACTGTTGGATATGAGCTAGTTTGCAGTTATTGAATGTAGTTTGTGTGCATGTGTAGTGACTGTGAGTTGGTTTATAGATGAGTCACTGGCATAGCATTTATTTTGTGTGTCTGGGGTTTGTTGTATGGGTGGGTCAGGTAAATTAATGGTAGAGGAGAGTGGATAAAATGACTCCTTTGGGTCTCCATTTTTATCTTTATTGTTTTTGAGAGGTTAATTTTGGCTGTGAGGCCGATTAAAATTTGAATACCCACTTTGAAGTTTCTCATTCATTTATAATATTTCAGAACTTTTCTGACAGTGAGGCAAATATGAATTATGAAACAGATCAAAAGAAATCTGTAAGGTCGCAGTTAAGAGAATTAAATTTTGAATTTGTATTTGATAAAAAGCAGGTCATAAAATCTGATAATCAGATGTTGATTGGGAACAAGTCAACTGCTCAAGACATAAAGGTATGTTAATTCATTTCTCATTACTTTTTACCAGAGTTGGCATAATATTTTTAAATTTTTTTTATTTTTTTTTTTTTTTTTCAATTTTCATTTTGGCCAGCCTTTGCAGTTCAAATGAATACAATTTATTATTTTTACTCTAATCCAAGATGGGTAATAAAATTGATGTACCGGTATAAAGAACAATTAATAATTACCGTAAATAAAGCAATAAAAATTATTCAATGATTTGTAATTTTCAAATATGTGGGTCCCAAATTTGGGATGGGTAGGACTTACTTTTGACATTTTTGCTTTGAAACTCAAAACTCACTTCTAATCCACAAATAAACCTAATCAATAAATAATATCCATTGATGCAGCAAAGAAACAGGGTGATGATAATTTAAAATTAGTTTTGACTTTTCTTTGAAAAATTATGAATTTTACTTTTCTACTTCCGCCTCTCTCTTGGTAAAGGTGAATTCCCTTTTTGTTTGACCGCACCTACTACCTTTTAATAACAGATAAGACAAAGTAGAGTGGATATCAGCCATTAAGAGTAGTAACAACTGTTCATTAACATCTTTTTTTTTTTTTTTTTTTTCTGTTTTCGTTAAAAAATATTTCCCAATTTGCTGCTTATTTCGAATCATTCAAGTTCTCTATGAAGAAGATTATATTTTAATGTGCACTAAATGTTACTGTTTCATTTCCAAAGCTTTAGCACTATCTGCTTTTGGACCTCGGATTTGTGCAGAGTGTAGAATCAAAAATTCTACATATGGCCGCATTCATTAACAGTAGTTGCACTTATCATTCCTAAATAATTGTCAATTTAAAATCTAATGTTATTTCATTATCAACAACATTTGCAAGTAGTCATAGTTTCTTGGCTATTTTCATCTCAATACCAAATGTCTTACAATCTGTCTTTTTCTATCCAATATTCAGACACCCTTAAACCCTTTGTAAAAGGCATCCTTTTCTCGCAACCACTTTGAAGTCCAATCACCATATAAAGCAGTATTCCAACTTAGAAAGATTTCAAACAGGTGCAAACAAGAAAACATCAAACCGTACTGTTCTTTATAGAAATTAGAAAGAGGATCAGGTTAAGAAACACACAACCGAGCTGTCATGTAAATATATTATTAGATTATTATTATTATTATAATTAATTATATTATTATTGATTATTATTATTATTGATTTGGAAATATTAATTATTATTATTATAATGATATTATTATTATTAACATTTCATCACATCTTACAAAACCGAGAAATTTGTGAACTTGAGTAAAAT
>JABUQX010024388.1:0-75794 GCA_015478945.1 Trachelipus rathkii
GTTGGTGCGAAGTTAAGCGAAAATGGTTTACCCACGCTTAAGAACTTGCAAGGAAATATTGCCTGTCCTCCAACTTGTTAAAGGTGAAGAAGATAGTATGCTGCGCGCTAAAATATAATTAAAAGAGAAATAGTACTATCTAGCAGAAAAGGCGAAAAAGTAATGTTTCGAAAGTCACAACCTCCGCTAATTTGAATGTCCCAATACTAGATGCAAAAAGATACTAACTCCATTGTAAATCTCTGGTCATTTTAAGGGCGAATAGGTGTGGGGAAAGAGTTGGGATGGGTGGTGCATTTGAGATTGGCGTCCCAGTCCACAGTTACCCTAATAGGTAACACAATTATGTTAATTAAATTACAGCAAAAATATCGGATATAGTATATTATTATTATATTAAGTACTTATAGATATATGATATTATAAGTAGATATATAGTATTTAGTATGAATAATATTAGATATAGAATATCATATGATATATAGCTTATATTGAGTATAAATATGTGGTAATGGATATAATATATACTAAATATCATATAGTACTAGTGATATATATAGCATATAGTATAATTATGATACATATAATATTATAGTATATATTAGGAGGCGTCGATGATTATATAATTATAGGTGATAGAGGGATAATATAGTATAGTATATAAAATAATATATATAGCCTATATATTATAGATATATATATAGGTGTAGTGATTATCATATTATATATATAGTATATAATATTATTTCATAATATATATATAGATTAATATATATTATATATATAGCCTATAGTATATATAATATACCGTAATATATATAATATATATACATATAATAAAGGTAATATACAGAGGTTGGCAAGTATACTATATATTATTATATATAAGTATATATATATAGTATAATATATATATGTTTCTATAAATTAAAAAATGAAGATTTTTTTTGATAAATTGAGTAACTCTTATTATGTGAAACAAACATCGGCATCCGCATCCTCATCCGCGGATGCGAAAAAATGACATCCTGCAGCATCACTAAGTATATTAAGGTATATAGAATATAATTATATATATATAGGTATATATAGTATATAAGTATATATGATAGTAATATAATACTGAATCGGATATATAAGTATATGATATATATTAGTTGACCTCTTTCTCAGGTGCATCTTCCAAAGAAGGTATCGGTGGTCAAGACTGTGCTTCTCAGACTTCTCCGACAGATGAGAAAAGAGAAGGAATATCCGTAGATCTTGTAGATCTTAAACCTCCTGAAGTCGATACTACTTTAGAGCAAATTACATAAAAATAACTGACAGATAGTATAATATTTTTTAAGTACTTATTTAATAATATATATATATATTATAGTATTATAAGTATATATATATAACAAAATATCAAAATATTATATATAGCTATATATATGGTGTATAGTAATAATAAGTATATAATATTATATACAGTATATTATATGTATATAATATATTACATGAAAAAGCTTTATGATATTGTAAGTAGTTTGAATATTCTCAAGTGAAATGTCTGTACTTGCTATCGCGGTACATATATAAATGATTGGAACAAATGTACAGATGATAGCCATAGCCCCTGGTCCTGAAGGATGGACACGCAAAAGCATTCGAACGCATCCACATTTTTAGTCCGCATTTAAGAGGATTATAACAGAATCCTGTTGAAGTCTAGAATTTTGAAGAATTGTTAACAATATTCAGGCTGAATCAATTATTTCTGCATTCTCTAGTGATACACAACGCATGTACAGACGTTCTTTTAGTTTCCCTTCTAACCTCCTCATCGCCTTTGCTGTCTGCTGAGGATGGTAAGTTAGGTCAATTTGTATTTTTTCGTTGGCTTGTAATTAATTTGAAGGTTTCAGTTATATTCAATAATATACGTATTATATATTATATATATAATATATAGTAATATAATATATATTGATAAGATTCTTTGACTGACTATATATATATATATAGAATATATAGATATATAATATATATATATATATAGATATGTATATATATAATACTAATATCGTATATATATTATATATACAACGTAGTATATATATATATTATTATATTTTAAATTTCTGTTTCTAAAATTAATGATAAAAATAATACTTCCCATATCTATTATATATATAATATATATTACATATATATATATATAATATATATATATATAATAATATCAATAATATTATATATATATATTTATATATAGTATATATATATATTATACTGATAATTATACATATATAAGTTATATATATATTACATATATACCTAATAGTATATATAGTATATAATTAGGGTATATATATTATATATATATTATATATTAATATACTATATATATCATATCCGGTGGACAACATGCTGTGACTAAGAGTTGGTTGTGTGAGACTAAATGATGGCGATACTTCTAATCGTAGAGTATACTACGTTGCAGTATGCACCTTAGTGACAGAAACTGACTGCTTAATCATATTAACAAAGTGTGATTTCTTGTTTGGAAGATTTGTTTTTTAGCAAAACATCGATAAATAATTATCATTACATAATTACAATTGAAGGAAACATTTGTTAGTAATAAAAGTGAAGTATATAATTAATACTATTAGTTTAATAATTTATAATCTAAAAAATCTAAACTAATTAAATCTAAACTAGATTATAATCTACTCAGCTCTTGAATTGACCAGAATCAAAAAGATTTAAGGTTATGTTAGGTCTCAATGTTCTTGAGCCCTATTATCCGCAATCACCTTCCCTCAAAGTTTTAAATACTTCACAAAATATTCAGTAACACATCCATCGTAACTTTAAACACAAACCTTGTTTCATACAATACGTGTTGAGCTTTTTGCCATTTTTTCGTCACAGGCAAAATTCTTGTCCTAATTTTTCAGTATTAAAATGAGGATGCTCATCTTATGCGCTTGGTTACCAGAAAATAGGACCAGGTTATGTCACTGTGGCAACTTACACTTCTAATATCGTGTATTCCCGAGAATGCTAACAGCCAATGTAAAAACAGACAATAGGCCCTGAATATCTCATCGACGCGTTTGAAACCACCACTAATATTTTTTTTCATCGCGTGCGAACCATCAGTATCGTTGTCCAATCAGATGATCAGCGATAGGGAAAAATCAGAAAAGGCGTTGCTATTGTATTAATAATAATACAGGGTCTTGATATAGCCTTTGCATCGGCACCACTTAATTACCATTTGTAGCAAAGCACACCACAATTGTACTCATAACGTCTGAGCTGCACGGAAGCTCAGACGTTAAGGAGAGAATAATCTGCACTTTCTCTCACTCCAACCCATGTCTCGGAACCTGAGGTCCGCCCTCGCTTGCATTATATATTTACCTTATCAGATCTATTGCACTGCTGATGAATAGAAAATTCTGAACTTTTGTACTTTCAACCAGCCACATTATAGAGTGAGACTTAGACCCAAGAAATCTCAAGAAACCATAGATATATTTCACCTAATTACTATATAATATAGTTCATTAAATGTGCTTTTATTTTAATATCTTTTTATAATTAAAAATCGTAAAGTTTGTAATAGTATCAAATTTTTTTTTTTTTGGTGTAAATAATTTCCTTGGTTGTATTTGTATTCAAATCTAATCAACCAGCCCTGGCTACGGCCATATATGATAATATATAGAATACTTATATAATATGATATGAGCTTATCGTTTTCGTTAAGTATAAGGCCACGATCCCCTAGATATATAGATATAATTATAAATATATTACTATAGTATAAAATTAATAATATTATATTATATAATAGTAAATAAATAGATGTAATATGATTATGATATATATATACGTATATCATATATATATTTAATAATAATATCTATTTAAAAAGTTATATAATAATAAGGTATTTATATATTTATATATATCTGCATATATTATGATATATATAGGAGTATATATATATATATATATACAGTAATATATATGTATATATATATAATTATATATATAGTATAATATATATTAGTATATAAGATGATAAAGCGTTTAATACCAAATATTTATAAAAATTCTATTAATTGTTGTACCTGCTTCGGCACCTATAGGGCGCGCATTCATGTCTGCTCGCCTAGAGGCTGGGATACGGGTGACATATATTAAAAGAGTTGGAACGATTACAGATAAGATTAGGCATGGCCCTGGCGTAAAGGGAAATGACACGCAATAAATCGTGAGCGTGTCACACATTTTTCACCGCAATATAAGAGTTTAAACAGATCTGCTATGTTAAATTTTGAAAAATGTTAAACAACAGCTTTCAGAATATATAATGAAAATTAATATCTCCGTTCCCGATGCGTAACAACGCATAGTACATAAGGCTCCAAATTTTATGCAACGGCTCATGACAGCTTGGTCTGCTTGTTGCCAAGTAAGTCAATTTTTTTCTTTGTGTTCTAATAATACAAATTTTATTGATTACAATATATATATAGATTATAATATATATATATATATATTATATAATTATATATATATATAATATAGTAGATAGTATATATTAATAAGTAGTATATAAGTTTTCATATTTTTTAGGACTATAGATAGATTACTATATATAATATAATATAAATTATTATTTATGATAGATATATATATATGAATATTATAAGTATATATATAATAAATAATTAACAAAAAATATAGTATATAGGTATAGACACGAGGTGCCAAGATGTGCGAAACCCGATGGCGTACGAGAGAGCTGTGATATAGTATTATATACTATATTTACTATGATTATTATTATATATATATATGACTATAATATATATAATAATATATTATATATATTAGTCAATAATATAATATAATATAATAAACTAGAATAGTATATAATATATATATTATATCACGTACCATGTCCCAAAATTTTGTGGTCTAAAATATCAATATAAATAATTAGCTATTGGCCCTCTTCCTTATAAATGATATTAGTATACTATTATATATATATAGTAAATATATAATTTAGTATATATTTAATTTATATAATATATCTACTCAATCACTAGTCACTACTATATATATATAATATATTACTTACTCTTATCATAAGTCAATCAGGTTGACCGAACATTCTGACTTCTGGCCTCAGAAACTCTTCATGTATCTAGCAGCAACATCGGTCTAGAAACTATTCTCGGGCGCACTAGTTTTGATCTAATGTCTAGTAGTTATAATAGTAGAGATAATAATATAATATAATATTATAATAGTATATAAATAGAATATTTATATATATTATATTATATTTTAAGCTTTACAATATAATTATATATATATATAATATATATTATGAATATATTTATATATATAATATATGATAGTATATGATATAGCTATAGAGTAAGTATGGCTATATGTTTTATTGATGTGGTGTCTGTGTATGTGTGTGTGTGAGAGAGTGCAGTGTACTTATATGTATATTGTTGTGTAATGTGTGTTGCGCTAAGATAAGCTGAAACTAGGATTTTCGGAACGTTTAATTTAACAAAGATAATTTAATTTTTTTATTAATAGAAAAAATAAAAAATTATATGAAATTATTATATTATTATATATTATTATAATATTTTATTTTATTGATTATTATTATTATTATTATTATTTATTATTATTATTAGAGCATGAAAATTTAACATATATAATATAACACAAATGCATGTTTATTTAGGCTACATCTGCCACATCAATCATTATATGCAGTTTCGACTGTTCCAGCTGATACAACGATTGTCTATGGCATGAATCAATCAAGGAAGAGTATGTGTTTTATAGGTTTTGTTTTTCTTAGCAATCTAGAAGATAAACTGTGTTTTTGTCATTCTTTATCTTATTTTAGTACGCTTGGGGGGAATTTAGTTAAAGTTAAACTCTGACTTACCTTAAAATGCGGAAGTAAAAAATCCTAGTCAACTAATGCTCTGTCATGCATCATGTCCAATTTTAAAATTATGTGCCGACCGAAGCCACGTACGGATTCCAAACTGTGATTTGAGAGAATAATAATACTTAATTATATTATACTATATGAATTGATATATTGGGAATATAGTAGTATATATTTTTATATATATATATATAATATAATAGTACATAATATATACGATATATATGAATATATATAGTGATAATTATATATATATATATATATATTATATCTATATATATAATAATTATATATATATATATATATTATATTATATATACTATATAATATCATATTATATATATAGAGTATATATATGATAATAGTATATATATATATATATAGTATTATTGTATATAATAATATACTATATTATATATATTATCATTCACCACCTTCTTTCCCAACGGACTGGGCATAAGGTACGGTCAGCATGTGCCGAGAAGCAGAAACATAGCAGAAAGAATATGAGGAACTCGAAAAGAAACTGCGTCCGCAAGATCAGAAAATTTTCCTAGGAGCTTCCGGCCGCGACGACCCTCACATTGGCTCTCGTCAAGAGATAGTTATAGGAGTGATTATATATAATTCAGATATACTATAGTATGAATATTACTATATGAAATATACTTGTATATAGTATATATATAGTATATATATATTATATATTATATATAATATATAAATATAAATATAGTATTAGTAGTATATATATATGTGATAATATATATTATATATATATAAAATTATAATATATATATATAGTTACATATAATATAGTAGTTATTATTAAATATTAGTATTACCAGAAAAATATCGATATTAGATATATAGATATATAATATATAATGTAATATATATAGTGTAATATATATTTAGTAATCTGATATTATATAGATAATATGTTAAATTTATGATTATTAATCATAGTATATCAATTTATATGTGGAGGGTCCTATCAGATAAATAAATGAGTTGATTAACCCCAACGCACAATTTTCGGTGAAACTGTTATATTGAAATTTTTGAAGAGTGAAACTGCTTAAAGAATAAAACAAATAAGAAAAAGAAGAAAAAAGAGTGTCAGAAGATTGAGCTTAATTTATTTGCTTATTGTTTTTGATCATTCTTAATTTAATTTTTTTTTGTTACCAAATTCAAGTATGAATATTTCTGAAAAATATGTAAAGATTTAGAGTTTTATACTGAAAGTACATAAATATTAAGTTAAGTTTAATAGGCAACTTATGATGTTGAAGCACTATTTTATTATATTTACACCACTCACGTTCGGCGCGGCGTACGTGGTGAAGCTGTCCTCGTAGACTTCAGATGTTGGCTGTGCTCATGCATCTTGGAAATCTGGATCGTAGTAGTATATATTAGGGTTTCTCAGGGTGTAGTAAGAGGAGGGGTTTGAAAGTAATTGTATCTAAGAGCAGGTGATGGTAGTGGGTGAAAAGAGTCCTGGGTGTGAATTCATGTTGGATGGTGAGCAATTGGAGCAAATGTGAGTAATATGTAGACTGTATGTTGGAAGAAAAGATAGCATGATGCTGTGTGTATTGGAAAGGGTGTGAATTGTAGGAAGGTGGATGGTGCAGTTATATATATCCTTGGTGAATGCAAAGGAACTAAGCATTGAGTGCACTATAGTTCTACATGTACATGATTGTATGTTGTTACCGGTGTTAGTATATAGTAGTGATGAAACCATGGTGTGGAATAAGAAGGAATGTAAGTCACAGTCTGTTCAGATGAATAATCTTAATCAGTGTTAAGTGTGAGAAGAATTGATAGTAATGAGGATGAATGTGTTAGGGAGTTGTGAATGAAAATTTAGTGTTATTAAGATGGTTTGGTCATATGGAAAGGATAGATGATAGTTGGTTGGTCAAGTGTATGTATGATGGTGAGTGCTGGGAATCGAACCTGCTGGAAGACTGAAGAAAAAGGATTGAGTCAGTAAGGATGTGAGTGTCAGTCGAGAAGAAAGGTCCATAATTGGAGTGAATTGCGGGGTTTAAGGGTTATGTTATTCTACTTAACTACTCGGTTTATGTTGCGCACCTTATTCCCAATCTGGTACAAGGAGGAAGATTAATATATATATATATATATATATATATATATAATAATATATATATTATATATATATTATATCATATATATATATTATATATCATATATATATATTATATATATATATATATATATATTATATATATTTATATATATAAATTTCATCACCCACCACCTCTCCCCTAAGACTGGGGGTAAGGTGTGTAGCATGCACTGGAAACAGAAAAGTTGAAGAAAATGACGCAAGTCGAATAGAAAGCCCAGCCTTACTGCCCCCTTTATACCTTTTAGTGAGAACTCATCGCAGTCAGAAATCCACCCTAGAGCTTCATGGTACCGCGACGGACCCTCACTATGACATCTTGTCAATGTAGGGTTCATCCCTTGGCCCAGGTGGGTCACAACCATACCCCCTCACAAAACCCGACATTCACTCCTATTATGTACCTTTCTTCGCCTCTCTTCCAAACTCGCATTTCTCTCCTGCAGGCATTCCTTTACGGACTCGGCCCATTTTTTCTTTGGCCTCCCCACCGGTCAATTCCCAGCACATTCACCACTATACGCCCTTAACCAACAGACTATCATCCATTCTTTCCACATGACCAAACCACTTTCTTCACACCATACAACTTTCTAATACGTTCATTAATCACTTTATTAATTCTTCTCACACCTAACACGCCCCTAAGATTGTCCATCTGAACACATTGTATTTTAGATCTATCTATACCTCCTATTCCAGACCATAGTCTCACTATTATACATAAACACAGGAAACACATACCCTCATGTAAGACCCTAGCTCACTCAAGACTTAATCCCTTTACATCCACCAAGGATTTAATTGCACCAGCCATCCTCCTGCCATTCACAACTTGCTTACTATGCTGCATCATCCGTTCCTTTTTCATCCAATATATATATATATATATAGTATATATATTTATATATATATTTATTTATTTTTTTTATATATATATATATATATTATTATATAATATATACTATATATATATATATATATATTATTCTTAATATAAGGGGGAACTGTAGGAACTATAGGGGAATTAGCTTATTGAGTGTTGTAGTGAGGATATATGCTGGTATTATGGTTGAAAGAGTACGTCGTGTAACTGAAGGACTGATTGGTGAAAAACAAGGTGCCTTTAGAAATGGTAGAGGATCTGTGGATCAAATTTTTACATTGAAACATGATTGGGAAAATGAGAGAGAAGAATAAATTGTATTTAGGTTTATGGACTTGCAACAGGCGGTTGACAAGAATAATATGGAAGCTTTGTGATTGGGTTATTATTAATAGCTTAGTGAGGTAGGGGTGTGTTATGTCTCCTTGGTTATTTAATTTGTATATGGAAGGATTATGAAAGTATGTGTGTTATAATGATGGAGAACGAAAGAGAGTGGAGAGTGCCCAGCTTATCGTATGTGGATGATTTAGTTGTGTGGTGAATGTGAAGAGAATTTGAGAGGATTGATAGATGGGTTTTGCAGTGTGTGTGTAAAAGGAGAGGTTTGAAAGTAAATGTAGATAAGAGTAAGGTTACGGTAGTGAGTGAGGAGTGTCGGCAGTGTAAAGTGTTGCCAGATGATGAGCTATTGTAACAAGTATCTAAGTTTAAATATTTAGATTATATGTTAGATGAAAAGGGAACAGATGATTCAAAATGTTGTAGGAAGGTTCCTGGAACAATTAAATACTTGGGGGATGTGAAGGGACTAAGTCTTGAGTGCGCTAAGGGTTTGCATGAGTGTATGTTGCTATCTTTGTTATTGTATAGCAGTGAAACTATGGTCTGGAATAAGAAGTAAAGATCTAAGGTACAAAATGTTCAGATGGACATTCTTAGGGACGTGTTAGTGTAAGAAGAATTGATAAAATGAGGAATGAACGCATTAGGGAGTTGTGTATTGTGAAGAAAGGCATAAGTGAGAGGACATTGAGATGGCGGAGATTTTTGAGAGTTTGGTTGTGGGCTTTGCCCAATTGATGAACCCCACAGTGAGGGTCCGTCGCAGTCTCGTGAAACCTCTAGGGTAGATATTTCTGACTGAGACTAGTCCTCACGTTATGTTCTACTTTTCTGTTCCGGTGTGTAGGAGGAAGATAATAATAAAATAATTATATATAATATTAAAGGTCTCCTTGTGGTTTAGAGGTGGGAGCGTGGCAGGAGATGGCGTTAGAATAATGGAGAATGGAAGAAAGTGGAGGGTCCTTTACTTATTATATGCTAATGATTTGGTTTTGTGTGGCGAATCTGAAGAGCGTTTGAGAGGATTGGTAGGGAGATTTGGCTGGGTGTGTAAAAGGAGGGTTTTGAAAGTAAACGTAGATAAGAGTAAGGTTATTGTTGTGAGTGAGGACAGTCCTCGGTGTGAAGTTATGTAAGATGGTGAGCAGCTGGAACAAGTGTCCTAGTTCAAATATTTAGGTTTTATGTTGGATGAAAAGGGAACGGATGATGCAGATCGTACTAGGAAAGTTGTAAATGGCAGGAGGGTGGCTGTTGCAATTAAATTGTTGGTAGATGTAAAGGGACTAAGTCTTGAGTGCGCTAGGGTCTTGCATGAGGGTTTGTTGTTACCTGTGTTAATGTATAGTAGTGACACTATGGTCTGGAATAAGAGGTATAGATTTAAAGTACAATGTGTTCAGATGGACCATCTTAGTTGCGTGTTAGGTGTGAGAAGAATTGATAAAATGAGGAATGAACGTATTAGAGAGTTGTGTGGTTTGAAGAAAGGGGTAAATGAGAGAATAAATGAAAGTACGTTGAGATGGTTGTGTCATGTGGAAAGAATGGATGATAGTCAGTTGGTTAAGCTGATGTATAGTGGTGAGTGTGCTGGGAATCGACCGGCTGGGAGACCAAAGAAAAAGTGGATTGGGTCAGTAAAGGAATGACTGGAGGAGAGAAATGTGAGTTTGGCAGAGACGAGAAGAAAAAGGTGCATAATAGGAGTGAATGTCGGGGTTTTGTGAGGGGGGTATGGTTGTGGCCCACTTGGGCCAAGGGATGAACCCTACATTGATGAGATTCCTACGTGAGGGTCCGTCGCGGCCCGGTGAAGCTCTTGGAGTGGATTTTCTGACGGTGAGTTCTCGCTAAAAGGTATAAAGGGAGCGGTATGGCTGGGCTTTCTTTTCGACTTGCGTCATATTTCTTCTACAACTTTTCTGTTTCCCGTGCATGTTACGCACCTTACCCCCAGTCTTTTGGAGAGAAGGTTGGTGATGATGATGATATTAAAAGAGGGGGAGAGTTTCAGTGGACTAAGCGAGTTATGATATACAGCTGAGTTTTTGAACCTCATAACTGGTTACGTGAGCGGACTTGAGTAATTGTCGTTTGTAGGAGATTTTCCTTAATTACTATTTAATTTCAGTGTCTACCACTAAAATCATAACCAATATTTACAACGGTTCTCTCTACTTCCAACATACAAAAGTGGCATTCTCTAAATTGCTTCTGGCACAGAAGGTTTGGACATCTCGGCTTGAAACTACAACCGCAGTGGCTTGAATATCCTAAGGACATTGAGCTGAATCAGAGTTCAATATTAAACTCCTGATCAATGTAACTTATATTCACTCAGGGAAATGCATAACTCAGTTTCGCATGACTTGAACCTACAGCGGTAGGTAATGAACTCCCTCAATTAAAGGGACAGGTTGATGTATATTAATTTCGATGTCATTATTTTTGACAGTCTGACAATTGCCGCAACTGCGGAGGGAGTGGACATCTTTCATGGAAATGTGAAGAAGAATGCAAGTACTGCAATGATAACTTCGATGGCCACATTCGAAAAGATTGCCCAAAGGTACTTAGTGCTTTTCATTATAACAAGCCTTCTAATAATTTAATGACTTATTTTTACTAAATAATAGAAAAGATATTCTCACTTGAACATTGAGGGTGGATTTAAAAATGCCGAGTTGTGTAATTCTCTTCAATTAATAATAATTAAAATAAATTCCCACATAAAACTGGTTAAGTAATATCAAATATTTCTCCGACACTAATATAGATTTTGTGATAATGGAACTTGAAAGTTTGGATTTTTTAAAAATATCAAATTGTTTGCTTATGCACCAAAAATGTGTTCATAATCCACTTGGGTAAGTTATTAGTATATTGTGTGTTATCAAATCATCATTGGTTCTCACATGCTATGCTACTCGACGTTATTCAGTTATCCACCTCTGATAGCATTGGACAGAAAGTGAACACCCTGAAACTGCTAATATTAGGTATCTTTTTCACCTCTCATCGAACCACTACATGTTGCAAATGAGAATAAACTTACTCGAAGCTTTACCATTGATTCATCCTCAAAGCCCAGAAATGAAAGCTCATTCGCTTAAAAAGTTGTTCTTGTTTCAAAGTATTTTTAAACTTTGGGGATATCTCAACGGTAAAGCATCGGGTACGTTGATTTTCAGTTGCAACATGCAGTGGTTCGATCCTAGAAGTGGCAAGTCTTTTATCTCCCCGCAATTGATCTATATTTACCTAATATTAGCCTATATTTAAATGTTCTTTGATCCTGTACACTCTTAAGAGATAGTATAGGTAGATACCATTATTCATTGATTTTTATTAAATTTATTTTATTTCAGAGCAATACTTGTTATAACTGTAACAAGAGTGGCCATATGTCAAGAGAATGTCCAGATAAAGATCAAGGGGGAAGGGTATGTACTACCTTATGTATCAATTACTGTTTGTTATTGATAATAGGTATTATTATTATTATTATTTTTTTGAAGGGATGGTCGACTTGGGTCATACATATTCTTTTACTTTACTATTGTTTTGTGGTGCATGTTTGCGCACCTCACTCCCAATCTGTCGGGAGTGATATTATTATTATTGTAGAGTATGTGTGGATCAAATCTTTACATTGAAATAAATGATTGGGAAAATGAGGAAGAAGAATAAATTGTATTTAGGTTTTATGGATTTGCAACAGGCGTATGATAGGATTAATAGGGAAGCTCTATGGCAGGCGTTAGTGATATATGGTGTTGGTGGTAGGCTTCTGAATGGAATCAAAAGTATGTATGACAATAGTGAAGCTTGTGTAAGAATAAATGGAGTTGAAAGTGATTGGTTTAATATTAGTAGAGGAGTGAGGCAGGGATGAGTTATGTCTTCTTGGTTATTCAATTTGTATATTTGTAGGGTTTAGAAAGAAGCGGGGTGGCAGGAGATGGTGTTAAAATGATGGAGAATGGAAGAGAGTGGATGGTGCCCTACCTATATGTGGATGATTTGGTTTTGTGTGGTGAATCTGAAGAGAGTTTGAGAGGATTGGTAGAGAGATTTGGAAGGGTGTGTAAAAGGAGGGGTTTGAAGTAAACGTAGATAAGAATAAAGTTGTGGGTGGGGACAGTCCTCGGTGTGAAGTTGTTAAATGTTGAGCAGCTGGAACAGGTGTCTGAGTTTAAATACTTAAGATATATGTTGGATGAAAAGGGAACGGATGATGCAGAGTGAAGTAGGAAAGTTGTGAATGACAGGATGGTGGCTGGTGCAATTAAATCGTTGGTGGATGTAAATGGACTAAGTTAAGTCTTGAGTGCGCTAGGGTCTTACATAGGGTATGTTGTTACCAGTGTTAATGTATAGTAGTGAGACTATGGTCTGGAATAAGAGGTAAAGATCTAAAGTACAATGTGTTCAGATGGACAATCTTAGGGGCGTGTTCGGTGTGAGAAGAATTGATAAAATTAGCGAGTTGTGGTATGTATGTAGTGTGTGTTGTGTGGTTTGAAGAAAGGGATAAATGAGAGAATAAAGGAAAGTACGTTGAGATGGTTTGGTCATGTGGAAAGGATGGATGATAGTCGGTTGGTTAAGCGGATCTATTGTGATGTGTGTGTTGGGAATCGACTGGGTGAGAGACTGAAGAAAAAGTGGAGTGAGTCAGTAAAGGAATATCTAGAGGAGAGAAATGTGAGTTTGGCAGAGGCGAGAGGAAAGGTGCATAATAGGAAAGAATGGTGTGGTTTTGTAAGGGGGTATGATTGTGGCCCACTTGGGACAAGGGATGAACCCTACATTGACGAGATGCCATAGTGAGGGTCCGTGGCGGTCCCGTGAATCTCTAGGGTGGATTTTCCAACTGCGACTAGTTCTCACTAATGGGTATAAAGGGGGGGATAAAGCAGGGTTTTCTTTTCGACTTATGTTCTACTACTTTACTGTTTCCGGTGCATGTCACGCACCTTACCCCCAGTCTTGGGGAGAGAAGGTTGATTATTATTATTATTATTATCATTTATTATTATTATAATTTATATCTACAGTATTTTAATTTGTTCTATTAACTTTTTTCAGGGTGGTGGTAGATACGGAGGGAGAGGAGGTGGTTCAAGAGGAAGAGGAGGTCGAGGCGGCGGATATGGTGGTGGTGGTGGAGGTTCAGCTTGTTTTAACTGTGATGAAGTTGGGCATATTTCAAGAGATTGCCCTCTGAAGGGTTCTGGAGGACGAGGCCGAGGTGGTAGAGGAGGAGGAAGAGGTGTCAACTTCACCCCATTAGGAGGTGGAGGACGAGGAAGAGGTGGCTACGGAGGAAATTCTTCTGATAACGATTGGGGACAGTAAAAGAGTTAACTTTTGATGATTATTAAAAATATATGAGTTTACATTTTTTTTTCTTTTTTTTACCTTTTATAAACTTTTGATTCCGATGGGGGAAAATCTGGTACGTTATCATGAATTAAACTTAGCAAGTGCTTATTAATGAAATTTATTTCTTTTTTCTTTCTTTATCCTCCCTTCGCTTCTCACTAAATGTGTGGTAGGGTGCGTAACATGAACGGAAATAGGGTAGTTAGAGAGGAAAACCCTGCCATACACTTAAGTGAGAACTCGTCGCATTAAAAAAAAAAAATTTGAACCTAGGGCTTCATAAAATTGTGACGGGCCGTCTCTGTGGTATCTCATCAATGTAAGGTTCACAACCATACCTCTTCCCCAAAACCCTGCCCCTGCCATTCACTCTTATTATTCACCTTACTTCTCTTTTCGCTGCCAAACTCATTACTTTACTGACCACTACTTTTTCTTTGGGCTCCCAGCCTGCCGATTGCGCGCGCAGTCGTATACATCCGCTTAACTGATTATCATCTATACTATCCATATGACCGAACCATCTTATTGCAATGCACGTTCGTTTTTTTAATTTACTCCTTCACACACGGTTTCCTAACTTTCATTTCTCATTTGACCAATTATCACCTAACACGCTCCTATGATTAAGTATATGAACAGATTACACCTTAGGTTTATATCTACTAAAAGTTTCACTACTATGCATTGTCCCTTTACATTCACCAAGTATTTCATTTTGGCAGCAACCTTCCCACAACACTAAATTATTTGTTCCTTTTTCACCAACATTGTCTAAATGTTTAGAAACTGATATTTGTCCCACGAATTTTCATCATCCAACATGATTTTATTGCTCGGACTCTCCTCACCCACTGCCATCACCTTGCTCTTATCTAAATTTAGTTTAAACACCCTCTCGATCCTCAAACTTTTTCAGAATCTCAACACAAAATCATCAACATGCAGTAAGGATTGTTCACTACACGCACAGTCTAACACCTTCTCCCTACACGCCTCATTCTGTCATTACCCTATCCGTATGCAAGTTAAATAGAAAATTAAATAAGGGTTTAATTACTGCCCTGCTACAATCCTTCGGAACTATACCCTCCACAGTTAGTAATGAAATGTTTAATAGAACTGGTTGCGTGTTTGATTGTGATCAAAAGATACTAATGAGCCATTTTTATTCAAAAAGTGTGATGGAAGACTGATCCTCAAACATTCCCCTTTGAGTTTGAGTAAAAGGAGGAACAAGTCTGAATGCTTTGTACATATAAATTTATTAAAACATAAATTTGTTAGCGCTAGAGAATTGTGGGTATCCTAATGTCTTTACACCTGCCCAAAATGCTCATCCGAATATAGGATTCCTTCGATGTCCTTATAAGAGGATCTACACAACACAACATGCGAGATCTTGACTCAAATCGTCGTATACTAATACAAAGATGGACGAGGAATTAATGGAAAAGTGTTAACAAGGCTATATGGCTTATATTATAACCTCGAAGCATATGTACTATAGCTGCAGTTCCTACATTTGATTTCACAAAAACTGATACTTAAATTTGTTAGATTAAAAAAGTCTGTGGTAGTGACACTATCTCATCAAAGATGCCTTAAATTGTTTCGCAACCAGGACTGAATCACGAATAAGAGATAAACACCTGAGGCACTTAGTTTGTCGATGATACCTTGCTTATGCAAGCAGCCAAGGAAAACTCGAGCAGAACTCTGTTTCTGGTACATGAACTTTGGAAAAACTCGTGTGATGGTAAAAAGAAAAGCGGGAAATAAATATTGAACTCTTAAGATGAGAACGAGACCAGAAGGTGAAACACTACATCTATTTGGGTCAACAAATCTCTAGTATTCAAAGAAGAAGAGATCAATCTCGGAATAATTTTGTGATGGCGAGTCTTCAACTGAACTAGTTCCATTTTCCAGTCCAACAAGGTTGTGATTCTGATGAGAAAAGTTTATAACTATTGCATATTACCAACTACATAGCGTTCACAGATTAAGAACCCAACGGAAATGGTAAACTAAACTAAAAACTGTGCAACTACTATAACTCAAAACAATTATTCTAGGCATCATTTAGAGAGAGAGAGAGAACTGATGTCTGCGATATTTTCGAAGATATTAACAGGTTATAGTGGAAGTCAACAGGTCGTGTGGCGAGATTAAAACCCTCGAGGTTAATCAACTGAACCCCCAGAATATATATACGAAACTGAGGTCTATCATAATTCCTGACAGAGAGACAACGTTTTCAAATTTGAACTAAGATGGCAGAGAAGAGAATTTTTAGCAACTTTCAATGAAGGACATATAATAATGCTTCGTCACAGCCCTGAAAAAGAAGCGATGTTATTTAGTCTGACAAAAATTATGCTCAACGACCTGTCATGTTTGTTTTCCTATTTAAAAATATTTGCATAACTTTTGAATTTACATATTTGTTTCATTGTCCAAATTTGAAAAAGGTTGCTTGGGTTTTCTTAATTAAAGAAGTTGTGTCTGAAGCCAAAAGTTCCTTATAATAATATTACTTTTCATTGACTTTTGAAGTAAACAGTAGACGTTTTTTGAAACCAAATTTCTGGGAAATCAAATTTAATTTTTTTTTTTTCATTTACAACTTATAATACATTTATCATAGGTTAGTAGAGCTTTACTTATTTGACATATTTAGAAGGTAACTAGTTTACATTGAGCTAGAAGAGACTAAAATAGTCCCAAATGAAAGACTTAATTAAGGTTCGGCTACACAAAGCTACGTTATACACGATACGTATTCTATGCGTTGTACGATGTGTTTGTACGCTACACTAGATGGCCACACATGCAATTCGTACGAATATATATATATATAATTATATATATATATATATATATAATATATTATATATATATATATATATATATATATATATATATATATATATATATATATATATATATATATATATATATAAAGCAGAACCAAAGATCTAAACATTTTAATGGTGATAAATAAATAAAGTCTTGATAAAAAATTTGTTTTATTATATACACTTATTTGTAGATTGACAGCGAGTTGTTAAACAACTAAGGTTGATCTGGTTTTTAAAAAAAAAACTCATCAAAAAATTGTTATGTAATTATTGCAGTAAAGTCGACGTTTCGGAAAACTGACTATTCCCATCATCAGGAACACTTTCATTAATAGTACACTAAAATGATTAACAGCAGGAAGCTTGATAGCAGGTGACCATTGGAGTCGATAAAAAGGTGTTATTCTAACATAAAAACTTGATTGTTAAACAGTAAAAATTTAGAACAATTATAGGTGGAACGGGCACGCTGAAGGCTATGGAGTGAGTGACGGATATATAATATATTATATATATATTATATATACTATATATATATATATATATATATATATATATATATATATATATATATATATATATATATATATATATATATATATATATTGTAGTGGAGTTGTGTCCAGGACTTACCATGGCTCCCAAAAGAGTGGTCATGATAGGTTAAAAATCTAACTGTGGGTGAGTCCTACCAAAGTTTTATTACTCCATGTCAAAAAAAAAGGTGATCCCTAACAAAATTATATTAATATATGTCAAAAAAATTAATATTTAAATGTAACGATTCAGACAAGACATGGGATAGCCTTTTAGAATGTTATAGATCATATAGTGTAGGAAAAAGGCGACGGCTGATGGAGTCCAGTTGAGAACAATCAATGAAGATGTGGTGAACAGATTATGTGGTGTGGAGACTGCAAAATTTGCAGGCGGGGAATGGGGGTGAGGATCCCGTGACATGTAGTGGCTGTGAATGGTGGTGGTGTGACCAATACGGAGGCGTACGAGGATCACCTCCTACAAGCGCGATTTCGTCGGTGAGAAGAAAACCACCACCAATGTCTGGGTTTATATTTCTAAGTTTCTCCCCCTCGCATATCACTCTCTCAACACTCCTGCCAGTAAGGCCGGAAACCTTGTAGGAGAACAGGATAATAATCAGTTGATGGAAGGCGACCTTATCAAATGATATCCGGAGTTTATTTAGATCATTTACGGATAGAGGAGGAAGCCACTCTGGCTTCTCTGTCAACAGTTTCGTTGCTAGTCACCCCTACGTTAGAGTTGGTCCAACAAAGTGTAATTTGTATCTTGCGGATCCATTGAATGTTTAGAGTAGAGAGGTTGAAGGGCACTGAGCAAATTCGAATAAATGACATAAGGGTGGTCTTGGTTAAGGAATAAAATTCGAGAAAGGGCAGTCATTATAGCAGTAAAAATTGAAGCATAAGGGGTATATTGTATGAGAAAGGTTGTGGTCTGGAATGATAGCAGACGCTTCCTAGCCGTCGGTAAACACGAGTGGATCCCGTGTGAACTGCATTGTGAGACAAGAATAATTGCCTTTAACAAGGCGGTGGGATGGCTGGACTTGGAGAGAGAGGCCAGAATCAGGCAGATGGTGGGAACAGGCAATAGTCAAGGTAGGTACCCTTCATCATAAGAGAACGACATCACCTTTGCTAAGTGATGATGAGGAAGTTAAGAATGCTACAAACTGTGTTCGCATATGGCCAGTAAGGAGGATTCTGAGATAACGCAGAAACGGTGTCAGTGCAGACGGTATTGGGATTTGAAAGCGAAGATAACTTGTTCCCATATATTCCCGTCGCAGAGAGAGCGGCATCACATTGGCTTTAACTTCGAGGCTCACTCGGAGGGGACAATCGAAGGGTTCCAGTGAGGATACTGAACTCGTTTTGAATAGGATCTAGCAGGTGCAGTAAAGTTTGGGAAATCTGACCATATACTACGCAGCCATAGTTCAACTTCGTTCGGATTAGGTCGATTTTGAGGTGAGATGACGTAATTGTTCAAACACACCATGGCAAGTCGTTTTCAGGTGTTTAATGTGCGGTACGTATGTCAGGTGGTTATCCGGAATGAGGACTAGATATTTGACCTGTGAAGCTATATACAGGAATGGGTGAATCATATAAGGCTAGGTTCGAAGGAAGAAGGTGTCAGGTTCTTCGACTCCCTTTTTTCCTAAATAGTTTTGTAGGTGTTTTAACGAGTGAGAAATGGAAGCTTTGGGAGTTACTAATATTTTGAAATGTTTTCAATAGCTAGATGGATTTGATGTTCAAGAAATGATGGTCTGGCACCAGGAATGTATAACGTCAGTTCATCTACATACAGGGAAAACGACCGAAGCTGGGATTGTAGTAACGATGACATTGAATCCGAGGGCAAATAATAATACACTAAGGACACTACTCTGCCAGACGCCTTCATTCACGGTAAAGAACAGACGAGCACCAGGCCTGGATGGATCTTTCCGAAAGAAGGCATTATATAAAGAGGGGGAAGCTGTCCTCGGAAACCGAGCTTGTGAAGTTTAAGGAGGACCCCAGTTCTCCACGTCTATATAAGCTTTTTCAAGGTAAAAAAAAACAAGAATCATCCCGTCATTTCAGAAAGCTTCCTGAATGTTATGGTCCAGTCTTATGGAAACCGCGGTCGAACGGGTTTTGCTGAAGCCAAACTGGAAGTTTGAGAAAGCCTGAGGACTCTCCAGAACAGGGAGAAGGCTGCCTGCAGCCAATTTTTCAATAAATTTGCAAATATTACAGGCCATTGAGATTGGTCTTTAGATGTCCGCTAACTTAGGATCTCTCCTAGGTTTGGGAAAAGGGATTGCAAAAGTTGTTTTCCAAGCAGATGAGAAAGCGGATTCGATTCAGATCCAGTTAAACAGATATCTAGCAGGAACGCTGATGCAGATGGGTTAACGTGACGTAGCATTATGTATAAGATTATGTCTGGGCCAAGGGCACCGTCTTTGCTATTCGCCAGAGCAGTTTGATACTCTGTAAGTGTACAAAGACGATTATAAGTTGGATCGTTCCCTTTCACTGTTGAAAAGTCTATCGGTACAGTGTTAATTCTTAATTTTTGAAAGGCTTCAGGGTAGCGGGACGAAGAGCTCGAGTGGCTAGCAAACCTATAGCCTAAGGCTATATATGCTGGAGCCGATTTAGTGTCGGTTATATCAGTCCCATAACAGAAGAGTGTGGGTGGAGAGCTGCTAGAGCGGCGCTATGTTATCTGAACAACTTTCAACACAAGAAAGGGAAGTTGTGTATTTGACAGTTGAAGTATATAAGTTCGAAAATATTTTTTATGCGTTTGGTGGTTGATTCGACGAAATCTCTCCTCAGTCGCTTTGAAAATAATGGTGTTTGGTGTGGTGCGGGCCCGTTTATACTGCTTATAGATATTTTTCTTCTGTCTGTTAGCTTGTGTACACTCTTAGGACCACCAAGATCGCGGGATGCAAGTTTCTGCTGCTGCGATGACACACTGTTGGAAGAGGTTAAAGGCCACATCACTGGTCGGAAACCGTTCATTAAAGGGAAAAAGTGGGATAGCTGTGGATTGATATAAAGGTGCCCACTCCACTCGATTATAACACCAGCGGGAGTAAGATTCTAACACCGGGCTCGTGTGACTTCGAGTAATGTTACTGTCGTACAAATAATCGAAACGGGACCATGTAAGTGATCCATAAGAGAATGAGAGCAGAAAGAAATATCTATGCAGGTAGGGGAGTGTGTATCCAATCGTTCAAAGGTAGGGAGTCCAGTATTTAGGCATCCCAAAGATAAAGGGACTAGGAGATCGACAATGATCTTAGCCTTTGGTGAGGTAACAGATTCACATTACAGGGGGTGACGAAGGTTGAAATCTCCTAATACGAAAACCGGAGGGGGAAGTTGCTGGGAAAGGTCGACCAAGTTGGCCCTGGTGAACTCGCTTCTGAGAGTCAAGTAGATCAAACAAAGAGTTTTCTCGATGGGCTTATGCTGCTGCTGCATGAAATCTAGTTCGAAGAGGGATTGGAGAATATGGGACATACTTATGAATGAGAATTCCGGCACCTTCGCTATCATTGCAATCTCGTTCTATAGATTTTAGCTGCGACTTGTATTCCGGCGGTTGGAAGAAGTCGTGATATCATAGTTAAATTCCTGCACATGTATATATAATAATGTTATAATGTATAGTAGTGAAACTATGGTGTGGAATAAGAGGTATAGAACTAAGTTGCAATCTGTTCAGATGGACAATCTTAGGGGCGTGTTAGGTGTGAGAAGAATTGATAAAATGAAGAATAAACGTGTTAGAGTTATGTGATGTGGAGAAAAGCGTAAATGAGAGAATAAAGGAGAGTGTATTAAGATGGTTTTGTCATTTGGAAAGGATGTATGATCATCAATTGTTTAAGCGGATGCATATATACAGTAGCTGAGTTTGTTGGGAATCGACCGGCTGGGAAACCTAAGAAAAAGTAGATTGAGTTAGTAAAGAAGTGTTTGAAGGAAAGGAATATGAGTGATTGGCGGAATTTTGTGAGGGGGCGTGGTTGTGGGCATGGTTGTAATGCCTGGCTCAGAGGATAAACCCTAACATTGACGAGATACCACAGTGTGGGTTTGTCGCTGTGTTATAAAGCTCCTATGGTGGATTTTTCGCTGCAACGGGCTCCCATTTAAGGGTATGAGGGGAGGGTATGGGGGGGCCTTTCTTTTCCAAGTACGTCATGTTCTTTTACTTAACCACTCTGCTTCCGGTGTATATTAAGCACCCGACTCCCTATTCTGGTTTACCAAGGTGAAATATATATATATATATATATATATATATATATATATTATATATATATTATAATATATATATATATATATTATATATATATCATATATATATATATATATATATTATATATATATCTATAAATATAGATATATATATTATATATATATATATATATTATATATATATATATATAATATATATATATATATATATATATATATATATATATATATATATATATATATATAATATATATATATATGCTATATATATATAATTATATAGTATATATATATATATTGTGGCGTCTGGGGGCAGGAGGCTGCTAGCCCCACTGATGAATCCTAAGACGCCTCCGGGAAGAAACGCCACTTTATCGTGACAACGCTTCAACTCTTCAAAATCAAATATCCCTCTATTGAAGGTGGTTCTCAACTTAAATATCTCAAGACAACTTACTTACCTCCCTTCAATTATATATATAATATATATATATATATTATATATATATAATATATATATATATATATATATATATATATAATAATAATATATATATATATATATATATATATAATATATATATATATATATAATATATATATATATATATATATAAATATACGACAATAATAAAATAAAAATAGATGAAATAATGTAAAACTCCTTGATCCATTGAACTGGCGTTTTCTCGGCTTTAAAAACGTCTGGTTTTAGCGTTCCGTATATTGAGTAGAGAGAGAGAGAACGAGAGAAGAGAGAGAGAGAGACGAGAGAGAGAGCAGAGAGAGAGAGAGAGAGAGAGAGAGAGAGAGATTCCAGAATACCAATTTGTCTGTTGGTTGGTTAGCCTATGAAACTGTTTTAAAATCTTAAATCTTAGATAATTAAAAGGTTGGTGTTATTTGCTTCTTCTTTTTCTGAGTGTTCTCTTGTGTTCGAGTTGTGTTGATTAGACATACCGTAATTACCTTTTCCCGTGAGCGGTAATATTCCCATGAGTTCACATTTTCGAACGGATGAAGTGACGTTTTGTTCAATAGATTTCTTTGTGATTGAATATTGGGTTTATTTTATTTGCTCGAAGTGAGAATTAGGATTGACTATATCTAGTGATAAATTGGTTCTTAATTTTATGGATAAATCCTCTTCGAGTTTTACTCGAATCAAAATATAATTTGGATGTTAAGTGTATAATTTTCTTTGGAACCGCTAAAATAATATTTTTAAGTTCATAAATATACTCAAAAGAATTTTTTTAATAATGCTCTGTATTATACTTACGGAGTATAAATTCGTGTGAAAAAAATTGACAAAGAAATCGAATTCTTTGAACATTGTAAATTAATCGGAAGATTGGTAATACGCTCAATGAATTGATTTATATGGTTGCGCTTGTAAATAAAAGGTACTACATGACTTAACTTAGCCCTTACCTTAACCCTAATAACCCAATCTTAATCCTGTGAGGGTTCTAAAAGGGAAAACTAATTCTGAAAGTACTAAGACCAAAGACGTTTTTTTTTTTTTTTTTTTTTTTTTTTTTTTTAAATAAATCTTGAAGAATTTATCAATGGTATGATTCTCCTTAATTTAGTGAATTTTGGCATTTTTTCATTAAGGTAATATACCCTAATGATATCACACAAAGCTCTTCAGGTTTTAAAAGCTCAGTATTCCGTAAAAGCATCTGCACAGGATTACGATTAAACTGTATCAACCCTATACCATTTATGGCTCCGCTCAGTCAGTCGATACATCGAAAGCATTAGTATTTCTTTCGATAATTAATCGATTTCTTTACGATTATCAAAGATTCGATAGTACAGACAAAATGTACATATATTATTATTTTGATAGGTTAGGGCCTAGGAATACGGCCTAGGATCGTGGTAGTGTTAGGAAGGTTATAAGTTTGGTTTGGTTTGGTTAAGTATTGTTAGATTAAATACTTTAAATTCTTAATCTAACTATAGTTAACAAAACTTATAACCTCCCTAACGCTACCGCGGTCATAGGCCGTATTCCTGGCTCTAAATTGATCGTAAAAAAAAAAAAAAAAAAAATCGATTGACTGAGCCGAAATATATAATTACCCCATTTACCAACTACAAACATTCTATAGTAATAGACAAGTAAATTACACTGATGCATGCATGAAGTCGCTTTTAGCAGCGTTGCATAAATAGAATTTAGTAGTTGAGAAAAAGTGCTTGGAAAATATCGAGTTCAACAGATTTTTAAAAAAAAATCGATACATTTTTAAAATCAATCGATTCCTAGAAGCAACCTTGCCAAATGTTGTTAATAAAAAATTAAATTTTACGTTCGAAAAATCAGTAAGGTTATGATGAGTTTGGTGAAGTAGACACAGATTTTTTACTGTGTATAATTAACGAAACTTATCATAACCAAAACTTAATTGGTCCTAAAACGAATTTAAATAAAAAACTTTTGTGCATTGATTACATTTATAGGTAAAATAGCTAAAAGTTTATATTCTGGCTGTGCCATGTTCTTCGTATATATATATATATATATATATATATATATATATATATATATATATATATATATATATATATATATATATATATATATATATATATATATATATATATTATTACTTTTATTCAATCTTTTCGTCTGAGCGCAAAATTTTTCAGTCCAAAACCGATATATTTGTATCGGTGATCCCTATATCGAATACCCGTGAAATATTAATTTTTATAAACAAAGAAAGTGGCCATTTTGGTGTTTAACATCATTGAAGTAAGTTGAGTACGCTAGTGATGTGCAAACTTAAATTTAAAGATTTATTTACTAGATTTTAAATATGAATTTATATGATCTATTTCACATGGGTGTTCCCTTCACACTATGCATTTATATGATATATTTCACGAGTTTTCCATAACGAATATTGCGGAAAAATTTAAATTCTACTGTAATAGTAACATATTTGAAGCACAAGACCGTTTTCAAGCTTTTTTGGAAGCTATTGCGAGGAGTTGCCCTTAAACAGTGAGTATGTAGGCCAGCATCCGGCCAGGCATGTAACTAGGAAACTATAACATCTACAGGAAAATAAATAACATTTTTGATTTCAGCAAGTAATTTCATCGATGAAACTTAATTTTTTTTTATTTTATCCTAATATTTATTAATAACACCTTAAATATTAGTATAATCTTAGATCTGGCAAGTGTACGCTGTGATTGATTTTGAATCCCTGCATTAGTTCACGAGAGCTATAGTTACCAAATAGTATTTTAAATTTACGCTTTGGAGAAAATGTTATTTTTTCTTTTTATATCCTTTTTAGGGGGTTCGAGCCGACAGAGGGGGACGAAGTCCCCCCCCGTCGTCCCCCGTTAGGCCGAGAAACCCCGACTCTGTCCATCTTTAAGTTTTACCCTTGGGGTATTCTTAGTTAAAAAAAAAAGTCAACATTTGGCAACTTGCGCGCTCCCTCGGAGTACTTTCGAGTTCCCTTTCGTATTTTTTCAAAAAAAAAAAAAAAAAAAACATTTGGGGTTTTTATTTTTTCAAATAAAAAAAAACCCACACTTTATTTATTTTTAACAATTTTAAATTTTTCAAAGCGTTTATTTTATTTATTTTTTTAAAAAAACATGATAAAAATGTCTTCTGATTAATAAAATGTTTATTTTCTTGTAGCTGTTAGTTTTTTATTTACATGCCTCGCCTTTTCGGGATGCAGACGAATATATATATATATATATATATATATATATATATATATATATATATATATATATATATATAATATTATATTAAACTTTAATAATAAATATATATATATATTATATATATATATAATGGCATTAGGTTAGGGCGAACTTGGGGGCTCCCATAATCCATTAGGATAGGGGCGTACTTGGGGGGCTAACAAATCCATTAGCGTTATGGTCCTACCTTGTGTGGCTATTAAGTTAGGGTTAGGATAAAGTTTTGTTAGATAGACACAGATCTTAATATATATATATTATATATATATATATATATATATATATATATATATATTATATATATTATGATTATATATATTAATATATATAATATATATAATATATAATATAATATATTCAAGAATCGATTATATCCAAAACGATATATCGAATATCAGAGTCAGACGAATTATTATTTTATTATTTATTATTATTATTATTATTATTATTATTATTATTTATTATTATTATTATTATTATTATTAGTTATTATTATTATTATGTATATATATATATATATTATATAGTATATAATATATTATTTAAAAATACATATAAGACAGATATAAAATATAGATAGCATCAAGATTTATATATTATATTATTATATTATATATATATATATATATATTATTCTATCGTACGAAAAGAAATTCTTTTGCCAAAATTATTTAATTTTCTTTTTAATTACGTACATTTTTTCTGTACAATCGAATCGTTGATAATATAATCCAAAAAAAATTATCGATTAAAGAAATCGATATATGAATAGTCGGAAAAACATCGATAATGTTATCCCTATAAAAACGACAAAATCAGCTGGTTAAAATTTTCTGAGTTTTTTTTAATTTTTCTTTAAAATATAGATATAAAATATTCGAAAATCGGTAAAAAAAAAAATAAATAAATAAAAATAATTTTTTTTATACCATTTATGTATACATTAAACGTTTATATTTTTTATACAGTATGTAGTTTATTCACACTGGAAGGAACTGTACAATTACGAAAATAACTTACATTAAGAAAATTTAAGTCGCAGATGCATGTCATACGAACATTTGTTTACAGATGATCCGTCGATATAGTAAAATTGAAATTTAAAGAGTATGTAAAGAATAGCTTTAAAATAGCATATCTTGGAAATATATTGTGAAATAACTAGTAAATACTGAAATGACGTATTTGTACTCCCATAAATTAACACCAAAAATTTAAATTAAAATAAAGCGTGTAAAATATGAATAATAAAATGAACACAGTACACTCATTTTTGTAGTGTATTTTGCGGTTTTATAAACGATAAACAAAAAATTTGATTTCATTTTTTAACACATTTTTATAATAGGTAAACGTAAAAATACAACACGATATAAAATAATTAACAAAATAAAGCGAAGAATAAACTGCCGAAGAACATACATGCCAATTAACGAAATATTTAATCTCAACTATAAACTGGCCAAAGACTCTCCTAATGGACGGGAGTAGGGTAACAAAGACCCTCAAAACCATTTATAATAAGTGGTTATCCTTATAGGAGTCTAAAGGTAACTTATTTTTTATTTTTTTGAACTTTTAACATTTTATTTATTATTATTATTATTATTATTATTATTATTATTATTATTATTATTAAATTCAATTTATTATTATGTATTATAATTATTATGAGCCACACAAAATGTTTAAAAACACCGTTCGTAGTTCCATGATGGCAGGTTTTATTCTGCTAATTGAAACTAGGGTAGTACGGCCATCACGAAATCCTATCTTGAAGCACTGAATCATTATTTGTTGAACTTTGTATGGGCCATTGTAAGGAGGCTCTAGTGCTTTTCGGATCTTATCTGTCTTCAAAAAAACGTGAGAAGTGAGAATAAGTTGTGAGGTCCTTAGGTATTTATGAAGGGTTGTGGAATGAATGAAGGTTGGAAGATCTCTGAAATCTAGTTCCATCATATGAGCCATGAACTTCTTCATAAAAATGCCAATATCTCGTTTGGTGTTCGGAGTTGATTTCGGAATTTCCACAAGGTATATTGGAGTTTTTTCATTGACAGCTTTGAAAACTGAATACCCTGAGTCATTTGGAATATATCTAAGACTAAGCAGGGTAATAGGTAAGGAGAGAAGTCAATTTTCTTGTTTAGCCATTAAGGCAGTTTTGAGAGATGGATGAAAGCGCTCAATTTGGGAATTGGTCTGCTGATGAAAAACTGTGGTTCAAAGCCAATGGAAACCAATCTTATTAGATAAATCTGCAAAGAATTCACTTTCAAATTGAAGACCTCTGTCTGAGATAACATATAGAAGGATGCCAAATCTTGAAATATACTGCATGAATGCGTAAGCTGCTGGTTAAGCATTTCATTTTTTTTATTTATAATACGATCTATGCAGGTAAGTAGGTAGCGAAATACTGGAGCAGAGGAGCCGTAGGTTGCAGAAGGTGTAAATGGGTCGACGATATTAATACGGACTGTTTCAAACCTTAAAGACGGGATTTCTAATGGTGTTACCGTTGGCTTGATGTGACGATGAATTTTAGAAAGCTGACATTGTTCACAAGTGAGCAATATAAGTCTATTGTCACGATCCAAGCTAGGCCAGAAATATCTATTCTAGATTAATCTTAATGGATCCTTGATTCCTGGTTGAGACATTTAAAGTAAAATATTACAGATTTGTAAGAGAGCGGGTTTTGTTAAGAAAGGTCTGTGATAAGATGTAGAGGTTTCACATCATATTTTAAGGTCACCCTGAAGGAGATAGCAGTGAAGACGTACGTGATATTGTTTGATTTCTTCATCTGTTTGCTGGAGTCGAGCTATAGCAGACAAATCAACAGGATTTACTGTTACCGAAGTGATCCGGAAAAAAGTGTCTACAACGATGTTGTTTTCTCCTCTAATATAATGGATTGTGGAAAGGTATTCAGTGAGAGCTGAAAGATGGCGTTGCTGACGATTACTTTTGGCTGGATTTTTGAGAAAAAAAAGTCGAGACTAATGGTTTGTAATCTGTGCAAAGGGCGGCTTCTCTTTCTTCCATCATATGCTTAAAATGAAGAATGGAATAGTATGCTGCTAAAAGTTTTCTATCAAATGCAGAATATTTTCTTTGTGGATCTGATAACTTCTTGCTGAATAATCGATGGGAACAGACTGACCATCAATCATCTGGTATAAAGTTGCTCATATTGACGTCTCACTGCTGTCGGTTACCAATTGTAGGTGAGTTACGTTTGGAAACGAAAATAGAAGTGTTGTTGCACTTTGAAGGGCTTCTTTAGTTTCTTGAAAAGATGTTATTTTCATCTTGAGTCCAACTAAGAAATTTATCTTTAAGGTGTAATTTAGCTTTAACCTTGAGTGGGAAAACCATTTTAGTAAAATTAGGGATAAATCTTCTGTAATGTCCCAACATTCCGAGGTATCTTCGTAATGGGGGTAAATCTGGCGGAAGAAGAAAAGCCGTGATTGCTTCTCTTTTGTCGTTTGAAAGTGTCAATCCTTCTGAGGAAACTTTATACCCAAGAAGGTTTAGTAATGTCTGATAGAATTTACATTTCTCCAATGAAATTTTATCTGAATTTTAACAGTTTGAGATAATTTTCATGTTTCACTTTTGAAGTGGAAAAGATGAGGTATCTGAAGATTGAATCCATCACTTTCTGAAATGTAGCTCCTGCGTTTCTTAATTCAAATGTCATAGATAATAATAATTCGAAGAGACCAAAAGGAGTAATGACTGCGGTTTTTTTCTGTATCTTCTGTTCGAATGGGAATGAGGAAATGCTTGTTATACAAGTGTTGCGGCAGGCTTTGAATATGTGGGATTTTATATCTGCCTTGCTTGATAATATATTAAGAACTCTGAAATCTCCCATGGTCTTTATGTTTCTGGTATTTTCTTGGGCATGAGGTGCAAAAGAGATACTCATGAAGATTGATTCCACCTTTAAAAATTATATCAAATTCTTGCCTTTGCTGCTTTTAACTTATCTTCTAGAAGGCGTCGAGCTCTTGCAAAGACCGGAAGTGATCACCAGTTTCTATATAATGCTGGAGACTATTAGTTTTAACAACAAGATTATTAATGTCGATTGGTGAAATTAAGGATGGAAATTCTTGCAGAATTGATGTTATCTTTGTACTCTCAATTTGTAGTTGCGAATGTAAGAGATGAAATTTTCATGGGAACTTTTTTTAAAGATGCCATTAGAGTAGTGTGGGTATCTTGAAGTGTTTTTTTTTACCACAGTCTATAAGAAGATTAAAATGGTGAAGAAAATTCATAAATATAATGCTAATAGCAATTTCTGCAATGATGAATGTCCAAGTGTGTTTTCTTCTTAAACACTTGATAGGCAAACCGTTAGCTGTGGAACAAGTGATATTCAAAGGGTGTATCGTCATATTTGAAACAATTGAATAAGGCAAACCACAGATAGATGCTCCAGTATGAAATAAAAGTTGGGTTATGGTGCCAAATATGCTGAAGTCTATAGTAAGCTGCGATCAGGACATGGCAGAAATGTCAGCTTGCTCTAATGGTTTTCCGCTGGAGCAGGTGATAAAGGTCGGGAGGCCGGTCTAGAATTTTATAGAATATTTAAACCTGTTTTTGTAGTTTAAATGCACCAAAATTTAACACTCTTTGAAGGGGGTCCTTAATAGATATGTCCTTTGCAAACTTTAGTTTTTTGTTTCTGATGAAAAAGTATAAGATCAAAATGAGTCGTAGCTTGAACATTTGCTGCAAGAGGAACGTTTGTTACCGAAGAAGAAGAAGAAGAAGAAGAAGAAGAAGAAGAAGAAGAAGAAGAAGAAGAAGAAGAAGAAGAAGAAAGAAGAGAAGAAGAAGAAATAAAAAGAAGAAGAAGAAGGAAGAAGAAGAAGAAGAAGAAGAAGAAGAAGAAGAAGAAGAAGAAGAAGAAGAAGAAGAAGAAGAAGAAGAAGAAGAAGAAGAAGAAGAAGAAGAAGAAGAAGAAGAAGAAGAAGAAGAAGAACTAAGAAGAAGAAGAAGAAGAAGAAGAAGAAGAAGAAGAAGAAGAAGAAGAAGAAGAAGAACTACAGAACACCGACTAGCAAAGACTTTACAGTCCACTCAAGGCTAGTCTGTTAAGTTTTTTAGTTTATTTAATTTGTTGGATGTGTCTACTGTTTTAAAACAAATCTGTTATTTAGTTTTCAAATAAGTATTTTATTAAACCTATTTCTCTGTAACATATGAATTTGCTCACTTAGAGCAGATCTGCTTCTAAGCAACAAACATCATAATATGTTAAGTATTTTTGTTTATTTATGTGCTCACTCTGAACAGTTTCTGTTTACAAGCATCAAACATCATAGTGTGTTTGATGTGTCCACTGCCAATGTGACATATGAGTTTGCTCACTCAGAACAGTTTCTGTTTCTAAGCATCAAACATCATAGTGCTACAAGTGGGTGAAATGTTGTTTTTAGATTATTTTTCCTACTCAGTATGATCGATTAGATCGCCCTTTAAGAACAGATATGTTCTATGCTGTGAACATCAAACCTATTTATTACAGTTATTCAGTGTGATTGATTAGATCACCGTCTTAGAACAGATATGTTCTATGCAGAAAACTGCGAAGCTATTAATTACAGTTATTCAGTGTGATCGTTTAGATTACCGTCTTAGAACAGACATGTTCTATGCGGTAACTAAACTACAGTTATTCATAACAGTTACCTGTAACAGATGTTCTATGCGGTAAACATCAAAGTTATTTACTACAGTTATTCATTACAGTTATTTGTAACAGATGTTGTATGCTGTGGACACCAAAGCTATTTATTACAGTTATTCATTACAGTTATTTGTAACAGATGTTCTATGAGGTGAACATCAAAGCTAATTACAGTTATTCAGTGTGATCGATTAGATAACCGTCTTAGAATAGATATGTTCTATGCGGTAAACATCAAAGTTATTTACTACAGTTATTCATTACAGTTATTTGTAACAGATGTTCTATGCGGTAAACATGAAAGTTATTTACTACAGTTATTCCTTACAGTTATTTGTAACAGATGTTCTATACGGTGAACATCAAAGCTATTTATTACGGGTTAAGAAGATTGCGATCGATGTTTCACCATCTTAGAACGGATACTTTGCAAGCCATGAACATCAAAGCTACTACAAATCGTAATTCTATTTACAATGTATTTATAACATTTTCTAAATGATTTCAATTTTTTTCATTTTTTTTTTTAGTTTGATTTTACCATATTCAGGATACTACTAATTCTTGCATTTGAATAAAGTAAAATCAAGTTGAATTGACGTTCACAGACCAATATCCTTAAAATGTTTACCTAACTTTTTCTTGAATGAATCGATGTTAACGCTGTTCACTATTTCATAAGAGAGACTATTACACTTCTCAATTACATCGTAAGTGAAAAAATTCTTAACAATATTGGTTTGAAATCGTTTATGACAAAGTTTATACCCATTACTTCGTGTTACATCGTTAAAATCATATCTAAAGAATTGCCTGTAATCGATATTTTCCAATTTATTTAATATTTTGTTGATTTCTATTAATTTTCCTCTCAATCTTTTTGTCTCTAAAGAATGGATATCTAATTCACTTAGTCGTTGTTCGCATGACTTACCTCTCAATTCTGGTATTAATTTGGTTGTCCTTCTTTGAATTCTTTCAATTTTTTCCATGTCTTTTTTGAGGTATAAATTCCAAAACTGCACTACGTATTCCAGATGAGGTCTAACTAATGTTTTATAGAGAGGAACTATTATACTTTTATATTTATATTCAAAGTTTCTGGCAATAAAGCCTAGAGCTTTATTTGCTTTCTTAACAGCTTCAGCACATTGTTTCGCAAATTTTAAATCCTTATTAATTAATACCCCTAGATCCTTTTCCTCACTGACAACTTTGATAACTGAGTCATCTATTTTGTAATCATATTCATTGTTCCTACTTTCAAAATGTATAACCATACATTTATCGGTATTAAATTCATTTACTACGGTTTTGACCATTTTACGAAATTATTCAAATCGCTCTGGAGTTAATTGATAATCTTTCTCACATACTATGCGATTTCCAAGTTTCGTATCTTCCGCAAATTTCGTAATATTGCCTAAAATTATTATCATCTAATGTTCATTTACATATATAATGTAACAGTATTTAACCAGGACAGATCCTTGGGGTTCCACCACAGGTTAACATTCGTCCATCCGTGCATTTCCCCATGATAACGACTCGTTGGTTTGTCGATCGAAGCCAATTTTTAATCCAAAAATTTAAAAAGCTTCCTCGAATTACCCGTGAGCTCTAAGCTTTTAAAATAATCTTTGATGACGCGGATGGTATCAAATGCCTTTGGAAAGTCTAAGTACGATTTGACATCGAAGGATTATAATATCTACAAAATCGTTAATAACCACATTAAAAAGTTCCTAGCAAATTTGTTAAGCATGATATCTATTTCATCTAAAACCGTTGTGGGTATTCTGAGCAATCCATGATCTTTCAAGATGTTGCAAACTAACCATAGTTGTATGCTTCAAAAAATTTTACCAACATAGAAGTCAGCTAATTGGTCGTAGTTATTCGGAACCTTTACGATCTTCTTTTTTTTGAAAATGGGAAGTTATATTAGCCAGTTTTGAAATCATGAGGAGTTTTTCCTGTCCTTTTAAAGACTTATTGAAAAGCATTGTCCAAGGTTTCACTAATATGTCTTTCAAATTTTTGAGATGCATTGGATAGTATCCATCTGGTCCAGGTGATTTATTTATTAATAGTTTATCAATCTGAAAAGCAACTTCCTCTTCTTGAATTTCAAATATATCTAAAATGTTGTCTGCATGAAAATCCCTTATGTCTTTCATGCTAGGCAGGCTATCTAGATTCACTTTCGTAAAAACTGTCGAGGAAAAAGTATTTAAAATGTTTGCCATATCAGCGCTGTTTGATTTTAAATTACCATTACTGTCCAGTAAAGGTCCAATTGATTTCTTAAGGCGGCCACACACATGCGTGAATTCGCCGAACCAGAGCCGAACTCCGCATGTGTGGATGGGTCATTTTGGGCGAACGTTCCTGGTTCGGCTTGGTTCGTTATATACACGAACGTTTTCCATCTCTTGTGGGTAAATTGACACGAATCAAAGGAAGCGAATGGAAAGAAATTACCTCCATCCACACATTCGTACAAGTTTGGGTTTTATTTTGTGTTATTTTGTTGAGGGTTTCAAAAAACCTTATTGCTAGTCTAGTGTATCAACATTTATTTTATGTGAAAAAAATTTTAAAATATTAAAAAATTTTGTGAATGCTATGAAATTTTATGAATCCAACCTAAATAGAGCCAATATAATAGGCCAAGTTGCAATTAGGCCCTAACTTTGGCAAGTTAACTACAGTCTCGCCTTAAATATAAGTACTATAGCCTATAGCTCAATGTTTTTGTGATGTTACCTTGTTAATGAAGTAATTTATTTAATTTCCGTTCCCAGAACTTTCTTTTATTATTTTAAGAAGACAGTTTGTTAAAAGGGTATTGGTGGGGTTCCGTCACATTTGGTTTTGTATTCATTATTATTGTTTTAAAGTATATCCTATGATTTTTATAAAAATCGGGGGTGAAACCGCTCTGCGCTACTATTACCAAAATAATAATGAAGAATAAAAATGAACAAATATGGCGATCTCTTTAGCAAAAAAAAAGTTACAGCCACACAAAGTTAAAAGTCCTATAGAATTTGTAAAAAAAAAAAAAAAAAAAAAAAAAAAAAAAAAAAAAAAAAATCAGGAAACAAACTTTAAAAAAAAAAAAAAAAAAAAAATATTAAAAAAAAAAATGATTTAAATCTTTAGAAAAAGAGTTTTAAGCACAGCCTCTCAAATTTTAAAAATTCTCCTATAGGCTTTCTTTCTTTCACATTTGGTTTTTATTCATTATTATTGTTTTAAAGTATATCCTATTATTTTTATAAAAATTGGGGGTGAAACCCTCTCTACTATACCAATAATAATAACGGAAGAATAAAAATGAACAAATGTGACAGTCTCTTAAGCAAAAAAAAGTTACAGCCACTCAAAGTTAAGTCCTATAGAATTTAAAAAAAAAAAAAAATCTGGATATAGACTACTTAAAAAAAATAATTCGAAGTATAAAAAAGAATGATTTAAATCTTCAGGAAAAAAAGTTTTAGCACAGCCTCTCAAAGTTAAAAATTCTCCCATAGGCTTTCTTTATTAAAAAAAAAATTAGTGGGGCTCGTGGTTTTGGCTTAGGGCCATCCTAGTTCAGGTTATGATAAGATTTGTTAAGTATAGCTATATAGATTTTCTCTGTGTATACCTAACAAAAGATAACCTGAACTTAATTAATCGGATTATTGATAATCGTAAAAAACTTGATTATCGAAAAAAATAATGCTTTAGATATATCAATTATCTTATCTTACTCTCTCTATACTTTTAATGTTTAATAACAAATTAATTCCTCCAATTTTTAATATTTAGAGACCAGGGGACTTAGAAAATTAAGGCCTCTCATCTTGATGTAAGAAAACATTCATTTAGTAATACTGTCTGGTAATTGTGGTTCCCTGGATAATCTGAATCATATAAATACTATAATAAAAGTATAAACATTTAATTTATCAAAATGGTATTAAAAAATTTAAGGAAAGTTGTTACAGTATATAATTGTTTACAGAAAGGGTCTCTAAACAGATTTTTAAAAAAATCACAGCATAGGCTCTAAAATAAATAATGATGATGAATAAAAAAAAAATCATTTTAATATGTCTCATTAGGAAAAAAGTTACAGCCTCTAATAGTTTGGAATAGTCTCATTTGTCCTCAAACAGGGCTCTATTTTGTTTTATCGCACTTTATGATTTTGGTGAATTTAAAAAGCGTGAGGCAAGGCAAAACTATAACTCATATGTTAAGAAACCACAGCGTAAAAAGCAAACTAGTAAAAAAATTATAAATGCAATAGAAATTTAATCCTTAATATACGGTACCTATATCAAAAACTGAATCTTTAGTATATAGATTATTGGTAATAGTAGAGCAAGATGGCATTCATCTGATTTATAAATCACAGGATATACTCTAAAAAATAATAAAAGAAGAATAAAAAAAAAAAGATGAAAATGACTGATATCTTTAAAAAAAGTTGCAACCTCTCAAAGTTGTTAAAACTCAGACTTTTCATTTTTGATCCTTCTAGGTTAGGTCTCATTTTAGGCCCCAGTTCAGGTTATGATAATTTTTGTTAGAGTATACACAGAGAGAAAATCCATATGCTCCAACAAATCTTGTAAGTAACCTGAAGTACAGGATGGCCCTAAAACGAGCATGAAGCTACTAATTTTTTTTTATAAGAAGCTATGGAAAATTTTAAACCTTAAAGACATTAACTTTTTTCTAAGACTTGATAAATCTAACATTCTTTATTATTTTTGAAATTTATATCTGCGATTTAAACCACTATTTATTTTTATTTTTTTTTTATAAAATCATATGGGAAAATTCAAACTTTGAGGAAACTGTACCTTTTTACCAAAGACATGATCATTTTGACTTTCTTTATTCTTTATTTAGGCCTAATAATTATTTTATGCTGTAAATTTATAAGAATCGGTGATGGAACACTTCTGCTCTACTATTACCTAACATTTTTATATATATATATATATATATATATATATATGTATATATATATATATATATATATATATATATATATATATATATATATATATATATATATATATATATATATATCATATTTAATAGATACTGTACTTTGACTTTTTTCTGTGAGAAATTTTCCTAAGTTCAGAAAAGTTAAGTTAAGTTTACTTTTTAAAAAATTCTTTAGTGGCAAGCTTCTGGGTCATCCTTATGAAGCTTGCCATAATATTTTCTTAAAAAAGTAAACAACTTAACTTTCATTTTGAGCTAATTTTTCAGAAAAGAGTCACACTACAGTATCTACAAATCCATATATATATATATATATATATATATATATATATATATATATATATATATATATATATATATATATATATATATATATATATATATATATATGTATATATATATATATATATATATATGTATATATATATAGTGCTGTTATAAATAGGACCACATAAAAAAAAGACCACCCCATATCTCAGCATATATGAGGTCTAGAACAAAAAAAATTGGAGAGCCCATTATCCCAATTGAATACGATTGGAAAAAAGTGTTATAATGGTTTGAAATCGATTTTTTGATTTTTTGGAAATTTTTTAAAATTTTCAAAGGCACTCTACAATTTTGGATAATTTTGGTTGGAGGTTTTTAGAGGTTTATGGTTAGCTGTATTAAGAAATCTAGAAATTATTACCATATGTAATTAATTTGTTAGTCCCATCCTTGATCTCATCCCACAACAAATTTGGTGAAATTTTATGCAGCCCATCAACACACAGGGATCGTCGAACTGGGGTGTTAAAAAACTATATTACATAAAAAAAAAGACCACTTTCAAATTTTTTGAAAATTTGCAGGCATGTGCTCTACAACTCCTGGCAACATGCTGTAGGGTTGTTTTTTTCATTATGTTAGTGTGGGATGAAAAAAAAAAAAAAGACACAAAAAAAAGACCAATGTTACATAAAAAAAGACCACCCAATTTTTTTACTTTTTTACTTTATATATATATATATATATATATATATATATATATATATATATATATATATATATATATATATATATATATATATATATATATATATATATATATATATATATATATATTTACTACAATTTCTATATAGACTTCTGTGATCGGAGTGATGGTAATTAATAATACCCCACCTTGAATAGGGCTCTGCCCATGAGTGAGTGAGTGAGTGGTGGTAACATTTTTAAAAGTTACAATGCTACATGGCTGTTCTGAATTCAGGTAAGTGGCTGGTCAGCGACAAAGAGGCTGGAGCAATACAGCTGAAACCCTCATTTATTCTAATTATGCATACTAGTAGGTATTATTTATTTATACTTAATGGTATGTTTAATTATAATAAATAGTAATACTCTGCTGATATATATGTTTCTTTTCTTTTAAAAAACTTTTAAAGGATAAGTTGCATATATATTATCAGGGGGGGACTGATTTTATATATATATATATATATATATATATATATATATATATATATATATATATATATATATATATATATATATATATATATATATATATATATATATATATATATATATATATATATATATATATATTTATTTATTTATTTATTTATTATTACCACATAGCCTCTTAATCCCGAGGTAATATATATATATATATATATATATATATATATATATATATATATATATATATATATATATATATATATATATATATATATATATATATATATATATATATATATATATATATATATATATATAATCTTTTCTTTAATATTAAATCTGGCAAATTATTGCAATCAATTTCCAACGATGGACTCTGGCATCACAACAAGGAGTTGTTAGGTGATGAGATGTATTATTTCAATGATGTTTGGTGGTCGTCATGTTCTTACACAAGTTTGTAACCACTTCATGAAAGAGCTCCTGCACTGGTTTGTTTACAAAGGTGTATGCAAGGGATGAAAGAATTGGAGGTAGGGAATGGTTTTATATTGATGGAAAATGGAAGAGAGTGTGAGGTGCCCTGCTTTATTGTACACTGATGATTTGGTTCTGTATGGCGAATCTGAAGAAAGTTTGAAAGGATTACAATATTTTTTAGTCTATATTAATTTAATTATAATACGTAAGAATAACAGTAAGCTACTACAGGCATATATATCTCGGAGCTTCCAACATAAATTAATATTTCATTCATATAATTTTATTTCAGGACATTGACTCTCAACTAGAATTTTCAATGGTTGTTGATGAAAATTCAGAGCTTATTGAATTGAGGATTCAAATTTGAAATTGAAGTTTGATGAGACCTTTTCTATTTTGAAATCATCCATCGAAGCAAAAAGTAAAAGAGACTGTAGAGATATATTTGTATATAAAAGAATAAGATGATGATATATATATATATATATATATATATATATATATATATATATATATATATATATATATATATATATATATATATATATATATATATATATATATATATATATATAACTAAAAATATATATATATATTGAAAGTTCAAACCAATGATAATTTTTAAGTTCTCTCAATGGGCTATTAAGTTCCTGTTTTTGTTAATAAATAAAAAATTTGCCATTGATGTAACATGTTCTTTTGAGATTTTTGTGACCTGCAAAATTACTTATTAATAATTTTTAATGTGAAGTTTCTTTTCTATATAAATGGTAGTATGTTTATTATTAAAAAATTTATTTATTTCTTGTGATATATTTTATTAATTAATTATAATATATATATATATATATATATATATATATATATATATATATATATATATATATATATATATATATATATACTATTATATATATATATATATATATATATATATATATATATATATATATATATATATATATATCGTATATATATATATATATATATATATATATATATACTTTTTTGAATGTATTTTTCCAGAATACTTGGAAATAATTTTAGTTCTTATATGTATAGTTTTCAAATATGTAAAAGGAAATTTTTCTTTTGAGTAGATTTTTGATTTTGCTGCATTAAGATGTTACTAGGATTATGCATTTTGATTTAAGGACTTTGTTGTTAAAATTTTACTTAGATTACGGGTTTGAAAGCTTTGAAGTGGTATTGTTAATTAAGTGAATTGCTGTAAATCTGTAAATCTTTAGATGTTTAATTTAGATATAAAATTTCATATTTTTTAAAAAAAAAAAAAATATATTTTATAATAATTTTTTTATATATATATATATATATATATATATATATATATATATATATATATATATATATATATATATATATATATATATATATATATATATATATATATATATAACTGCTATATTTATATATATATTAAGGGGTGTACCGGAACATGAGAATTTTCAGTTCGGCCCGGTTAGAATTAGCCGGAATCGCATTCAATAGAATTCCGGCCGGAACCAGATTTCTTATGAACTTTCGTTTAACTATAAAGAAATTTAAAAAAAATATATTTTATAACAACATAAAATCTTATATTTAGTTCAACGCCACTTCATGAACGTGTAGAAAATCATCATCGAAGAGAATATCTGGAATTCAAAAATTTGGATAGTAAAAGGAGTGTCTTCTATTTTCTAGAACGGAAACCACAAAGAGCAATAGATCCAAGCCGTGAAAAAAGTGAGTTTTGGTTTCTCCCCAAAAAAGATTGATATATATCAATGACCCCAAATCACAGAAAATAATGAATTTTATCGCAATGAGTAACCAGCCATTCACATTCACAGAAGAGAAGGGATTCATAAAACTTATTGCCCATCTTCAACCAAAATATCTTATTGCTAGTAGAAATTATTTTGTAGAGAAAATGTTACCAACTTAATACGGGAAATTGAGATCAGCAGTATTCGAAGTTATCTAAGGCTGATCAGATATCATTTTACTACAGATATACTCAGACTAAATAATTCCAAACGACTCATTTATTTCTTTAACTGTACTCTATTACCAGCGAGTTTGAAAAAATTGACTCTGTAACTCCATTGCAAGTATTTCCCAGGTTCTCGGAATTAAAATCACTGTGAGTTTTGAAATTATTATGAATAATTGTGAAATTCCTACTAAGTACTAACAAAATCCATTTGATCCTTCGAGATGAAGAATATAGTATGAAACTTGGAACGATTTAGCAGGATACACAAGTTTTTCTTGTTTTATTCACAAACTTCAATTTATTAAAGATGCCTTATTTTCTCAAAGAACAGTGTGATTTAATAAAGAAATGTAGGAATATTTGTACACATTTTTTAAGCTGTAATGAGCTTAAAAGAATACAAAGAGACTTGGATCCATATCTTGCAAGCCCACTTATGTCAATTCAAGATGTTAATACAAGGTGGAGTAGCACATATTTGAGCCTGTTTTAAAAGACCTCTGCAAGTTTATAATATAGAACAATCAATCTTTAAGCTTTGACTGCTAATAAATGGCAAATGTGAAAAAAATTCTAAGAGTTTTGCAACCATTTCTCATGATTACAGGAAACTATAAGGCAAAATCAATTATATCATCAATTATTCTACATATTTGAGCTCTCCAGCATATCTCTCAAACTCTGAGGACGACAGCAGAGAATAAAGAAGAGCTGAATAAGGCATTAGAGTTTAGATTTATGAATAAAACGGAAGAGAAAGGATCAATAGACATATATCAAAACAAAATAATTGTTTTAAGTACTGCTGTAGTAGACCCAAGATACAAACTGACTATTTTCTAATGAAATAAGAATTGAGTAGAAAATGGATGCTTAAAAATATGCAAATAATTGAAGGTAGAAAGTGATAGTAGTAGCAGTACGGAAGAAGGTTCAGGCGATGAGTCATTTTCGAAACGGGCATTATCTACAGTAAACTTAGATTTGCCAAGTACATCAAAATCATCAGGAGCATTAAGAAAAAAAAATTACTGCAAAGTTGCTTAGTTTTTATAGTTTTGAGAAGAAAGTGAGGTAGTTTGTGTAAAAGGAAAAAAGGAAATCAGTTGCTCTTCAAAGGTGAAATTCTTAAAGAAATTGAAATTTTTTTACCAGAAAAATCATTTAATCTGGGAAAAGAAGAATTCTTAATTGGTGGAAGAAAGTGAACAAAGCTAAATTCCCAAACAAGAGCAGTACTAGCCCAAAAACTACTCTCTTTCAAGTCTCCTCCATATATTCAGAGAAATTATTTTCATTTTTAGAAGCAGGAAATATATTTGAGGAAAAACGTTTAAAAATATCGCCCAATACTGATGAACAGTTTTTCTTTTACTTCACCACAATCCAGCAATATTTAAGTAATTTAAAAAAGAAAGAGTTAACATATATATATATATATATATATATATATATATATATATATATATATATATATATATATATATATATATATATATATATATATATATATATATATATATATATATATAATAACATATATATATATATATATATATATATTTACTATATATATATATATATATATATATATATATATATATATATATATATATATATATATATATATATATATATAATATATATAATATATATATATATATATATATATATATATATATATATATATATATTTTTTTATTTACAGTTAATGTTTAAAGATATTTTGTATATATATATATATATATATATGTATAATATATATATATATATATATATATATATATATATATATATATATATATATATACTATATATATATATATATCTTTATATATATATACCATATATATATATATAATATATATATATATATATATATATATATATATATATATATATATATATATATATATATATATATAACTATATATATATATATATATATATATATATATATATATATATATTATATAATTTTGGCAATAAATTTTGAATTTTATGTGATATCTTATAAATCAATATTTTGAGGCTATTTGAGTAAATTTTATTTAAAATATTTGTAGGTATATGATACACTGTAGATACTACACAGGCTACATTATCTTTGTTAAAAAAGATGGGCTATAGGTTGCTATAAAATAATCTCTTCCAGCAAGTTTTCTCACATAAGTAAATTAGTAATTCCAGTTTCCGGCCGGAATTTGCAAAAATCGGCGGAACCAAGGACAGGAAAAAATGTCAAATTCAGCCGGAATTCCGGCCAGACCAGATTCAATTTACACCTCTAATATATATATATATATATATATATATATATATACTTTTATATATATATATATATATATATATATATATATATATATATTATATCTATATATATATATATATATATATATATATATATATAAAAGGAAGAGCTATTATAAAATGTATTTTTTTTTGTTACTTAATAAATAAGAAATTTTACATTGATATAACAATTGTTCTGTTAGCTTTTATGTTCATAAACTTTTAGGAAATTGCAGTTTTTTGTTTTGTTTTTGTTTTTCAAACCCATTTGGTATTTTTTTCTAAGTTATTATATTATTATTCTGCAATTGAAAAATACATTTCTATTGCTATTAAAAAAATATATTTTTTTGAAATAATAATGTAAATTTCTAATTAAGCTGGTTGTTCATATCTCAGTTTTTTAATTATATTTTATTATAATTTAATTATATTTTAATTATATTACATGAAAGTAAGTAAATAGTAAAATTGAAATGTATCTTTGAGTCCTTTATTATTTCTTATAAAACTATATCTTTTTATAAGGTTGCTTGGAAAATACAGGTCTATGCTAATTTTTCAGGAGAAAGAGAATATAATTGCAATAATAAAATTTATTTAGCTTTGCTTTAGTGCAATATATATTTAAACCTTTTAATATTTAGGGAGTTATAGTTCTACTTCTGCTTTATTACTTAGTAGTATTTCTCCTGCCAAGCAATCTTACCAACACTGGTAAAATATTCTGCAAATTGTTCTATAATATTTTTGGCTTCATTACTTGATCCGTTGATTTTCAAAGTCTTGGAAACGATTTTTCAATGTTTGTAAGTACTTGAAATTTAGAAATTACCAAAGTATAAATATTATGTGTAAAATATCAACTTTAAAAACTGCTTAAAAGTATTGAAAGCATACAATCGATATTAATTTTTATTATCTTAAATTATACCATAACTGATTATTATGAAGAAGGAAATTGTTACTCAAATACAGCTAATAATAAAACTTAACTTGCAGTTATTGCTCTTACAATTTTTTAACTCCGAACTTATACAAGTTCGTTCTTGGGGAAAAATAGCACTTTCAGAAAATCTCTTGAATTGTTTTATCAAATTCTTTTAAAATTTTGTATTTGTATCTAAAAACTGTTGCAACATTCAATGAAAGACATAAAATTACATTTACGGAGTCCACTGAAATGTTGATTGGAGCAGTGCATACTTCTAGAATAATGTTGGATATCAGTTGAGATGAAATACTGAATGAATAATGTAGGCTTTTGAAACTATCACCTGTTGCAAGAAACCTTGGTGTCATGGCTAAACGTTCTTGATTTTTTTTTCACCTGGTATCTTTTTAATATCAGAGATAACTTTCTGAAGTAGGTATTCAAAATTTTAAGGAGACATTCTGCAGAAGTTTTCAAAATGACCAGAAGGTTCATTTATCAAATTGGCCAACAAATGTGTGCCATTGTATCTGAAAAAGTAGATCCAAAAGAGATTATTTTAATAGTGTCAGATTTGCCAAACAGCTACCCAATGAATAAAATTCGGAAAATTTCTCTCTCTCTCTCTCTCTCTCTCTCTCTCTCTCTCTCTCTCTCTCTCTCTCTCTCTCTCTCTCTCTCTAATCTATATATATATCTCTCTGATTATATATATATCTCTCTCTCTCTCTCTCTCTCTCTCTCTCTCTCTCTCTCTCTCTCTCTCTCTCTCTCTCTCTCTCTCTCTCTCTCTCTCTCTCTCTCTCTCTCTCTCTCTCTCTCTCTCTCTCTCTCTCTCTCTCTCTCTCTCTCTCTCTCTCTCTCTCTCTCTCTCTCATATATATATATATATATATATATATATATATATATATATATATATATATATATATATATATATATATATATATATATATATATATATATATATATATAAATTATATATAACTATATATATATATATGGTGAATTATAATAATAACAATTAAGAAAGCACCACATATATATATATATATATATATATATATATATATATATATATATATATATATATATATATATATATATATATATATATATATATATATATATATATAATAAATATCTAATAATCATAATGCACACACACACACATATAACTATATATATATATATATATATATATATATATATATATAAAGTTTACATCTGAAAGCCTTAATCGATACAAATATACGATTTTTTTTTCATTTTTAAGTAAAAAAATATCCAACAAAAAAGAGCTACAGTTGTAAGCTCCGTATCCTACACAAATGATTTTCATTTTCCACTCCGAACTTCTGAAAACCAAATTTCGTTAAGTAAACGAATGTGTGTAGAGGTACGTTCGCCTTCGCAGTAGGAAACAAATGCAAAACGCGAACGTTCCACGTTTAGTAGAGTTCGGCGAATTCACGCATGTGTGTGGCCGCCTTTAGGTAGAAAATTGGTTGAGTAGCAGAAGACGATGTGCAGTGGTTATAATGGCCATAAATCATCATGCGCATTATAAAAAAAATGGTATTACACATGTCTGTATTGATAGCATGTCTTTTCCTATTCTATGTAAAGGATTTGGACGTGGAAATAACAATTAAGTGGTGCTTCTAAATTTGTTGACAATAGTTAATTATTACTTCAGTTGTGAATTTTGAAGGTTTTAGAAAAGTTCAGCAAGACTTGAACCCTTGAATAAACTCCTTGATCGAGCTGATAAGTGGCAAAAGAAGCTCGGAAGTAAGAATTGCAAGGTACTTCACGAACGCAATTCAAATGGATTTAATTAGGACATAGATTGGAAATGGCTAAAGTGCGCCTACAAATAAGGTCTTGGGTATTTGTTAATAGTATCAATTTGAAAGTGTTAGAGTTATGTTCGAAATATATATAAATAAAGCTAACAAAGTGATAGGAATTATTAACCGTAATCTCGCTTACATGAGTAAGGAAGTAATAATCAAACCTTATAATAATCATGTTTGATGTTAATTGAATACTGTTTACGAGTTTGAACCCTTTACTTAACTAAAAGAGCCATTACCTAACTAAGAAAGTACTTTGATGTACTACTAGAATGAATTGTGGTTTATCAAATACGAGTTAAGAGATTAAGAGATTGAATTGAAAGAGAGGTGGTCATATTCTCCATGAAAAGGAGATTTCTTGGAGGAGAAATGATACAGGTTTATAAATTTGTTTTCATATCTCAACTATTGAAGAGATAAGTTGATCATACTGAACCTTGATAAAACAATATGTCACAAAAAGAAACCATTTTCTCTGGATTTGAGAAAATATTTCTCCAGTAACCGAGTAATGAAAGTTTTGAATGATTTTCCTCGTGATGTGATAATTAATTAGTAGTACTTGCAACTTTTAAAAATAAATGTTTGAATATTAAATCGTTGATACGCTTTGTTGTTTTCAATTTAAATTTCTGCTTTTATTTGGCCTTGTCATGATTAATTGTTGTATCGTGAAATTAATAAAATATTATTAAAAATTGCATGTTGAACTTTACTTGGAGTTAACAACTGCCAATGAGTATTATATACATTTTTCATGTACTATCCTCTTTTGAATATGTATTGCATGGACCAAGTGTGGATAGTGGTTGTTACAAAAAATTATTCTAAGAATTATTAAAATTTTACTGTTAGTTAGAAGAAATGTTTACATGTAATAAGCTCTTGCTTTTAAAAAGTATTGTTCAGAAAGAAAAGATATTCTGGTTCTAAACGGAATTTTGAAAGATTCCTTGTTAGTATTCAGATCACATCTTACCAAACGATTGTGAGATGGTTATGGCTACATATTGCTTTTTCAGGCTGAGAAAAAACAACGAAGTAAAATCTTTGTCTTTGGTAGCTACTGTAGGAAGGTCCCCTTCTGCTAGAAATAATCTGTAGAGGTTCTTGGAAATTCACGTTTTTGTCAATAGATTGTTAGCTGTGGGATTGCAAATTTAATTTTGATCAAACTGGAAGAAATTTTCTAGAAAAAACACAATTCAGAGACATCTTGTTGCGCTACATGATTTCTTTTCTGCGAGTAATTTAGATTTGTTTTTTTAGAACTTTATGAAAACCGAAAACACAGTTTACGAGTATGGTAATAATAGGTCTTTGATTCCTTTAGGCTTTTCAAAACCATGCTTCTATTTCAACTTTTTCCTTTTCTAAGAAATGTAAAAGAACTAGACTTTTCGATGAAAAGTTCCTCAGAACCAATTCTTTGGAATTTTTGTCTTTTTCAAATTTTGTTGCTTTTCACTCCTGATCTCTTCTGCTCTCTTTTGATTTTCTTGTTTCTTTCCTCACGGACTCTAGATTGTATTAATATATAATAAGTATTTGGTGTAAAGAAAATAACAACATTTCGCAACAGTTTAAAAAAATTCTACAAAGGAATATTTTCAATTTTTTTTTTTTTATAAAAAACATTCGTGGTTTTAAGATATATTTAGATGGATGAATGATTAGATAGATCAAGAAATGGATGACTAGATGAATGAATGAATGGACGGATGACTAGATGAATGGATAGATAGACAAAAAAATAAAAAGGTTAGACAGGGAAAATAAAGTGGCAGAAGTAGAATTTAAGGTGCAGGAAAAATAAAAAAGTTATCAGAGAGAGAGAGAGAGAGAGAGAGAGAGAGAGAGAGAGAGAGAGAGAGAGAGAGAGAATAGAAAGAGAGAGAGAGAGAGAGAGAGAGAGAGAGAGAGAGAGAGAGGATATATATATATATATATATATATATATATATATATATATATATATATATATATATATATATATATATATATATATATATATATATACTATATATCTCTTTTTTTGCTGCTATATGCGAATATTCTGTATATATATTATTAACAAAAAAATCTCGATGACTCTTTTCTAGAATCACGCGAACTTCCATAATAATAATAATAATAATAATAATAATAATAATAATAATAATAATAATAATAATAATAATAATAATAATAATAATAATAATAATAATAATAATAATAATAATAATAATAATAATAATAATAATAATAATAATAATAATAATAATAATAATAAATTTTTATTAAGGAGAGGTTTGAATACGAATTTAAATATAAAGGCTGTACCTTCGTAACTGCGAACTTACGATTTTTTTGATTTTTAAATTTTTATGTAACATAAATTATATAAATTGTATGCTTTGATGTCTTTAATGGCTTTGATGGCTTTGATGGCTTTGTTGGCTTTGATGGCTTTGATGGCTTTGATGGCTTTGATGGATTTGATGGCTTTGATGGCTTTGATCTTTAGAATTCACTTGTGAATCATTTTGTGTATTTCTTTCCTTTGAAAAAGATTTAAAAGATTTGATAGTTGATCAGATTTTTACGTGTTTTTTGGCTTTGATGGCTTTGATGGCTTTGTTGGCTTTGATGAATTTGATGGCTTTGATGGCTTGATCTTTAGAATTCATTTGAGTATATTATTTGATACTTTTTAACACATTGTTCCATACACATGAAGGCAATATAATAATAAATGAGGCCAATATGTGAGAGGTATATCTTTCGCAGTATACACAATGGATTAGATTTTCTAATCTACTCTACTAGTATATGTATATATTTTGCTAATTTATTATTTTTTTCTTTTAAAAAGTTCACACGTCACGGTAGTGCCATACTCTGGGTAATTGCTACCTAGAATCCGGATGAGGTTTTGAACTCGGACCCGGACCCGAACCCAGACCCTAAGTCACGCGATTTTGTTGCTCTATCGATTAATTATTATAGGTTAATTTTTAGCCATGAATATTTGCATTACAAGTCAATTATAGTAACTGTACACCGTTTATTTTCTTACTAAAATTATTCCCAATGCTTTTGACGCTAATTATAATTGTAAGATGTTTTCAGTATGTTTAGCTACAGCTCATTTGGCATTTGATACAATTCACTTCGCTTTTTAATAGAAAATGTCTTAAACCACAGATAAAAAAAAAAAAAAAAAAAAAAAAAAAAAAAATCAAATTTCCAATAGAGTCAACAAAGGACACCCTTCATCCTGTTCATACATATTATCAAATGGTATAATGGAGTTCGTTCCCCAGGGAGCTATTCTTTCACCTACACTCTTTAGCCCTTTTAAACATGACCTCCCTCATCACACTTCCCCTTCCAGAAAAATAAATAGCTACTCTGATGATCTATCTCACAATCACAGCTAAAAATACAGAATGCAGAGAATAACAGCAATGTTTAAACCAATATTAACAAAGAAGTTAAGTTAATTAAAATAAATAAAAGTGAGGAATTATTTATTTATCTAAATTTTAATTCCCTCGTAAAGCGATGAAGATTGTTGAGGAAAACACAAATAAATTATTCCTCTCGTTTTCAAAATATTTAATCTCAAAATAACAACACCTGATTTTATATATATATATATATATATATATGATCATATATAATATATAATATATATAATAATATATATATATATATATATATATATATATATATATGTAATATATATATAATATATATATATATCTTATATATATAAATATCATAATATATATATATATATATATATATATATATATATATATATATATATATATATATATATATATATATATATATATATATATATATATATATATTCTTTAACTCTTTATATATATATATACATGTAATAATATATGCATATATATATAATAATAATAATATATATATATATATATATATTTTTATTTATATTTAATATATATATATATATATATATATAATAATAATAATAATATTAATAATAATAATAATAATAATATATGCATATATATATATATATAAATCACTATATATATATATATATATATATATATAGTAACTAATATATATATAACATATATATCCATTCTTCTTATAATATATATATATATATATAAGTATATATATATATATATATATATAACTCTTTATATATATATATATATATATATATATATATATATATATATATATATATATATATATATATATATATATATATATATATATATATATATATATATATATATATATAACTATATATATATATATATATATATATATATATATATATATATATATATATATATATATATATATATATATATAACTTTTAAGTATGGTTACGATTTTGTTTTATTTAAAAACATTTAGTGGAAGAATTTATGAGATTATTAAATTTTAAAAAGACTTTATGATTCGAGCAAGAATTTTGAGTTCCAATGTGAACGATGTGAAAATTTGCTTCCACAGAAAATTGAAAGCAAAGTGTCGGGGAGTAGAGCTTGGACTACGGTGATGAGTAGCAGTGTTACAAGTGCGCGCTGTTTATAATATAAAAAGTGAGATTTAAATTACCTGTGTAACATTTTACTGTGTTTTATATTTCTATAAAGTGACTGTGCTTATTCTAATTTTATTTACAAAAGAATTTTGTGAAGAAAATTCTTTTAAAAGGCATTATTATATTTTTCTCTATGATTTGAGATTTCTCCGCAACGTAGTTTGCTAGCCATTGAATAGGCTGTATCATAGTATAGGTACTATACTAATGAAGATTTACATTTGTCGTTCTACACAAGAAGAGTAGATTATTTTATTATACTTTTGCTCCTGTATGAGCTTTGATCCATATCTAAATGCCTATTTGTTCACAAGCGAACAAGAAAATATATTTTCCATTACCAGGTAACGATTTGATTAAACATTGGAATATTCTCTCACTTAGAACACTTAGTGCGCATAATCTTTGTTTTTGAAGCTCTCACTCCGTAGCTCTATTCAATCCATTGAACATTTATTTCTCATAATTTATTGACTACTTGAAATACTATTTTATTGTCATTTGTTTAAAGAAGAATACTTGTATGTACTATTAAGAAGATTTTTATTTAATATAAAGGGATTACTATTTTAAGAAATATATTTTGACCAGTGCTTTACCATATGTATAATATATGTATATTAAAACTGCGAATAGATGAAAAGGAATATAAAAATATTATATGAATATTTATTTTATGATTTCGTTGGATAAAGAAATTAGGAATATGATAATATTTTATTACTATTTTTACAAAGTAAAGATTTAAGAATTTAGAAAAACTTCTTTCATATCCTAGTGTTTATGATCACATCATTCTTTATTTACCAACATCCTCTCGAAGATTTGAATCTGAAATATAAAATAAAAAGACCATTATTTACTGCACTTCTAAGGGCGAATTAGATGCTACCATTAGGTCAAACACGAGTCAAGATTTAGTAAGTACAACCCAGCTGGAAGGTAAAAGGGTTGGAAAGAATGTTCGACGGTGACAGGACAGATATTTGGTCTTACATACTCTTTTGATTTGATTATTTATTTAGAAAATCTGGTCTGGTACGAAGAAGAGTACCCTGGAAAAAAAATTCATCTATTCAAGATTTTTTTTTTTTCTTATATTTTTGAGGCGACCGTTCTACAAGTGATTTTTATTCTACTTCTATAGTGAAGCCTACAGCATTTTCGAATTAAATTTGGAAGCCATCTTGGTCATCAAGAGTAGATCATTTTGCTGCGACGCAATTTTTCCTTTTATACGCAATGCGGATGTTTTTGGGGAACTCATATACAGTATATTTGGTAAAAATATCGGATAAGTAGGTGACATTACATTTTTTGTTTCTTCTTTTTCTTGTTGTTAAAGATAAAAGGTATTTAAAATATATTTATAATAATTTATAAAATTATTTATTATTTATTTTCTGAAATTTATCATAGGCTTTTTATTGCTGTAATTTTCTTAGCTGTGATTGGTGCGCGCATCCTTTACTTTTGTGACGTAATTGAAGTAGCCTCACAACGGCTCCATTTCTGTCATATGTTCTAGAATTATTTTTTTTATTTTTGATAATAATATAGTTCGTAATTTTTTCTCAAGAAACTTGAATATTTAGTCAAGTTATTATTATATATATATATATATATATATATATATATATATATATATTTTTTTTATATATATATATATTTATTTTTTTTTTTTGCGTTAATGTATATAACTTGTAATATATTTCTTTACTGCGCAACAATCATATGTTAAATATTTCATGTTCGAGGCTATCAAGTTCATGGGATTTCACAGCTGCGTAGTTTGTTTAATAGAAGTTGAATAACGGTAAAGAGATCTTATAACGGGGTTTTCTCGTGCAGTATTTCCAGTTATAACTGACTTTGTTTTAAAAGATTTTTTTTTTTTGTCTCTTTTTATTCAAGCCTATTACAGTAATAAATAGTCATATGTTTATTTATTTATTTATTTGATTAAAAATTTAATATATTATTAATAATAGTAACAATAATAATTATATTATTATTATTATTATTATTATTATATTTATTTGTCTTCTTTTATATACAGTTATGAATGTATATCTTGAGGCGTAATTGTCTGTGTGTGAACTGTTTGTCGGTCTGAATATTTTTTTTTGTTGAATAAAAGTTTTCTACGGAGAGTAAAAATTTGTCTTCTGTGCGTCTCCGGAAATAGAATAGTGGTACAAAGTCTTCCACGCACCGACCCCTCACACAAGAAATTACAGTTCGATTTTCTGCGAAGTTCTCACCAAATAAAATTACAGAAAGAAAAGTAGTAGACTATTTTTGAAAAGAAAAGTAGTAGACTATTTTAGAAAAGAAAAGTAGAAGATTATTTTTAGAACCTTATATTGACTGCAGCATAATTTTTCTTCGACGCCATCTCTCTGTGTATAGATGATATAGAGAAAGAGTGTGGAAGAGACTGCAGTGTGTGTTTTTTTTGTTTTTGTTGTGGGATTATTGTAACAGTTTTGATCACATTAGTCACCGTGAGCGCGTGAAGTAAATTTGTTGATTTTTTTTTTTTGCTGAAATAATATTTTAACGCACGTTAAAAGGCAGTACTGAAACGTACTATATAATTCTGATTATTTATTTATCTCGTTTATATATTTCTTTATATATATATGTATATATATATATATATATATATATATATATATATATATATATATATATATATATATATATATATATATATATATATATATATGTGTGTGTATATATATATATATATATATATATATATTATATGTATATATATATATATATATATATATATATTCATACTATTTGAAGATAATTAACATATTTTTTGTGTTTTAAGGTACATATATGTGAAGAAAGAAAAGAACAAAACTCTGTTCAAGATATTTGATGAAAAGTGCTTCGTTTCTGTAATCGCTGAATCAAGGAACTTACAAATAAAAGTATAGAAGAAAGTTTTAGGAAGAGTATCTCATTGCAAGCATTTACTTATTTATTTATTTTTTTCTTCTCGATTATTTTTTTTTTTTTTTTAAATATTTATTTATTTTTCTTTTATAAATTATTGCATTGATATTAACGAGGCTAATGTCCTCGAGGGTTATTAACAATTCAAGTCTACTTGTGAAGATGTCCAGAGGAGCATTGTTTGGAAGAGAAGCCATCCTGTAAGTCAGTGTCTATTGTACATTAAAATTTGGTTTATTTTTTTTTTTTTTTTTTTTTTGTTTATGTGGTGTCGTAAATAACAATTTTGTGTTTGTCCTCGTTCTTGTCTATTTTTTTTTGAAGTTTTCATTCATTTTGTGAGTCGTAGTTTTGTCATATTCGTGATTTTTTTTTTTTGTCTGTTGTGAATTATTTGTTTCTTGTGTACGTCGTTATTTTTCTGTCAACTTTTTGTCCGTTGTCCCATTTCTGTATCCCTTTTTAAAGTGTTTCATTTTGTTTTAATGCCTTCTGATACGGAGGAAGATACCGTGGTTTTAAACGACGATAATAAGGAGATTCCACCCACTAGTGGTGGGGGGCAACAGCCGAGTAATATTTCACAGAATATTTCTTCTTCTAGTGTTTCAAATTCCGAGAATATGTCTAGGCCCACATTAAATATTGACAGATTGACGCACTCGCGTCCCAACATTCCGATTTTGATAGGCTACATAGACGACTGTTGGCGAGGCCCAAGTCTAAATTCATGGTTCGCTGCTATTGAGCTTTATTTCGCGGACGAAGGAATTAGCACCGATTCAGAGAAACTGAGGGCTTATACCCGTTTCCTTTCTCACAAAGAAGGTAATGTTTCAGCACTTATATTATCAACTCCGGAATTGTTTCAGGCTAGTTCTTGGATTCAGTTCAAGACTGATTTGTCGTTATGCCTGGACCCCATTAATTCTAAGAGCTCTTTCGAGGCTTTTAAAGATTTTATTGACGTGAGGTGGAACTCACACCATTCACTCCCTGAGTACCTTACAGAGTCTCAAAAGGCATTACAGTTATTTCTCGATTCATCTTCGACGTTGCATGGAGTGGATTTTACCCCGGAACAACGTAGGTTGTTATTATTCTCTACATTATATATAAATGCTAAGCCACAGTTCCAGAGGATTCTGAATGAGGAATTCTCCATTTCTAATTCGATACCACAACAGATTCAAAAATATTTGAAGAAGAGCCAAGTTATTAACAGTGGTAAGGTGGCAGCGTCTTCGGGGAAGACGTCTAATTTTAATAATGCTATTCCTGTTTACACAGCCCAACACGAAAGGAATCAAGTTGATCCTTTTCTTCATCGTTCTCCTAAGTTAAAAATTCAACCTAAAAATGTTGCTTATTCTTTTTCTAAACCTCAGTCTCCGACTCCGAGACATCAAGATACACGAAGTAATGTATACTGCAAAACGTGTGAAAGAGTAGGTCACCACACGTCTCAATGTATATACGGATATTTTTGTTCCCTCTGTTCGCAAAAACATATGCGTGGTTCGCAGAGGAGATGCCAAAACACAGTTTGGAATCCTCATTCTTCTCAAAGTTTAAATCGTATTAAGGTAATCACGCCTTCAGAATTAGAGAAATATTCTCAAAGTAGGAATAATGTTCGTTCCAATTCTTCATTTTCTAAGAGTCCCAAACATGGTTTTACACAAGGCCAGAGCGGCCGTAATCAGCATTCACATGTAAATTTTTGTCAGGATTCGTCAAATATGCATCCTAAAGTTAATAAATATAACACTAGTGTACAGAATAGGCAGGTATTTTCGGGTAGAAACTCCCCTCAAACTCCCGGAAATAGAATGGTTAAGTATCAGTCTCCGAGTTCGTGCCAAAATAATGAACGTCATCACGTGTCCCAGGTCAATGCAATGGACCCAAATCACTTCTCATATTCAAATGTAAGTAGTATTAATGTCAATTATAGAGTCCGTGAAGGTGAATTTCACGATAAAAGTTCGAATTTTCTGCAGGTTAAACAAAATAACCGCACTATGAATACGCGCCATGCGCCAAATTTTTATAATAATTTCGAGTACCGCCCAGCGAAACAATCGCATGAGAGGTCTTTTTACGAAGGAAATTTTTGAAAAGGGTTACGGATCTGGCACCTCAAGATGCCGTAATAAGCCCTATTGAGGTTGATTTTATTTCAAACAAGGTTAAAAATTCGCTTTCAACGAACGTATTTCGAGTGGAGGAAAATCCTTTGATAGGAAAAAGCTACTTCCTCAAGGTGAGTTTAACGGTTGAATACGAGTTTATTAAAGAAATTTCTGGCTATATCGATAGCGGTTCTTCAGTCAGTTTAATTAGGGAGGGGTTAGTAAAAAGGATACAAGAAATTTATCCAGTAAAATTAAATGAGACTAACATAGTGCTTAAGTCTATATCGGGGAATGTCATACCTAATTTAGGTCGTATAAAACTTCAGATACTTTTAAATAATAGGTTATTTAATGTTTTCTTCGTCATTGTTAATCAACAATGTTGTTTTAATGGATCTTTGTTGTTAGGTTCTGATATTATTTCTAGTCTTCCAATTGCTTTAGATTTTCATAATGATTGTATAATTATGAAAGAGAAAAATGGTTACGTTAATATTCCATTACACGTTTATGATCCTTTAATTAGCGATGTCAAACCTAGTTTTGATTCTTTGTTATATGATAACTCTTCAACAGAAATCGGTGGTCCAGATACCGAATCTGTCAATTTTGGTTTTCAAACTAACCACATTAATTTTGAAAGTGAAACTTTCCATCACGAGGTAGTAATTTCAGATGACGAAATTTACGAACTTCTGCTTCCTAACTCAATGAAATTTGAGCCCTATTCTACATATCTTTTATCTGTTGATGTTAAATCAAAGGCCGGGACGAAGCCTCCCGAGAATTCTTATATTGTTTCTGAGAAAAACTCTTTGTCAAATATCATGTTTGCTAACGTACTTAGCACAGTGCACGATGGCACTATAGTTATAAAATGTATCAATTACAGTCCGTCCACAATTGTTTTAGATAAAAATGTTGTTATTTCGAGTGCAAGTTCTCTTTCTTTTCGTAGTTACGAATCAAATATAAATAAGATTGAATGCTCCGAAGGTCTTTCGGATGAAGAACTTCGTGAAGTTTACAGGGAGATTTTATTATCCAAGTCTAAGAAAGATTCCGATTTGGTGGTGCTGCAAGACCCCACGCAAATGGAACAAATTTTGGATTTTCTTATAGCCAATAAAGAAGCGATTGCTCTTAGTAATGATAGAGTAGATGTTTGTCCGTTAAGTGAGTTCAAGCTAGAGCTTACATCGGATGCCCCGAGATATATTTATACTGCTAATTATAATATGCCTCATCGCTACCAGCAAGATATTGACAGCTGGATTGATGATTGTTTAATAAAAGGATACATTGTACCTTCAGACTCACCACATAACTCTCCTCTTCTTATTATACCTAAGAAAGATAATCCGCGTCCTAGGGTAGTTTTGGACTATAGGAAATTGAATAAATATGTGGTACCGGTGCAGTTTCCCGTGCCCCACATCGAGTCTACATTGTCCAAGTTAGGTAATTCTTCTGTGTTCTCATCTTTGGATCTCATCACAGGTTACTACGGGGTGGGCGTGGCTCCTGAAAGCCGCCCATATTTAGCTTTCTCGTCTCAACGAGGTCATTTTGAACCAGTTCGCTTACCAATGGGAGTGCGAACTGCCGCTAACGTTTTTTGCCTATGGAGTTAGCATTGTCTCATCTCTTAGGGATTCATGCCTTAGTTTACCTAGACGATATAATCGTGTTTTCTACTGATATTAAGTCACATTATGACAGTTTGGGATTAGTTTTCGACGCTTTAAAAAGAGCTAAATTAAAGGTGAAACTCGAAAAGGCAAATTTCTTCAAAAGGTCACTTGTGTACCTTGGTTTTCAAATAAGTTCTAAAGGGTTGTCGGCAGATCCGACTAAGATTAATGCTTTGAAGTCTTTTTCAGTACCGACAGACGTAACGTCTGCTCGTTCTTTCATAGGTTTCGTGTCTTTCTATCGTTCCATGGTTCCGAATTTTAGTGTTTTAGCACAGCCTATAACGTCTTTATTTCGTAAGGGTGTACCGTTCTCTTGGGGGCAAGAGCAGCAACGAGCGTTTGATACGCTAAAGCAAAAATTAATTATCGATCCCTTGCTAAAGTTTCCTGATTTTACTAAGGATTTCATTGTTACAACAGATGCTAGTAGCATCGGGCTAGGGGCTACATTGTCTCAGAAGGATGATAACGGCAACATTCGTCCAATTTCTTTCGCTTCTCGCACTTTGAGTAAGTCTGAAAAGAACTATAGTACAATTGACTTAGAAGCCTTGGCAATTATGTGGTCTTTAACGAGGTTCAGAAATACTATATTTGGTTATAAAATACGTATTTTTACTGATCATCAGCCTTTGGTAGGTATATTTAAGAATAAAGATTTATCACATAAATTAGCACGGTGGGCTATTAAGGTTAATGCTTTTGAACCTGAAATTCTATATGTAGAAGGGAAAAAGAATGTTTGCGCTGATTTTTTGTCGAGAAATCCTCCTAGCTATGTTCCAGTTTCTTTTATTTCGCGTATTGATGTTATGTATCCGAACACTCAGTTGTTTAATTTAACTTCCGATGTAATTAAGTCTGAACAGGAAAAGTGTCCTAGGTTGATTCCTATATTAAATTTTGTTAAAGAGAATGGTGGTGTTCACAGTTTTCCGCACGCTTATGTTAAGGGTATATTGTATTATGTAACTAATGAGCAAAAGTATCTCATCGAGATACCTGATTCTTTAATATATACGGTGTTGAATATTGGTCATTGTTCCTTGGGATCAGGACACATGAGTCATATAAGGACGGAGAAGAAGATTAAAGAGAGATATATTTTTCCAGGTATGACGAAAAGAGTATACCAGTTTTGTAAAGATTGTTCTTCATGTTTGAAAGTAAAGGGAAATATTCCACATAGAGCACCCATATTTAAGTACCCACTTGCTTATGCTCCGTTTTCACGTGTACATACTGACATTATCGGCCCATTGCCGACTTGTAAAGTTTCTGGCGCTAAATATATTTTAATATTTAAGGATTCGTTAACCAGGTATGTCGAAATTTGTGGTATACCTTCTAGAAGTGGTATACACATCGCCAATGCGTTATTACATCGCGTAATAGTAAGACATAGTTGTCCCAGTATTTTGGTATCAGATGGAGGTGGTGAATATATATCTGATTTTTTTAAGCAACTTTGTAAATTATGGACGTAAGGTAGAGATAAGCGTAAGGAGTCCTATAGCAAATTCTTTATGTGAAAGAACAAACTTACAGATTGAAAATTACCTTAGGCACTACATAAATGAAAAGGGAGACGATTGGTCTAATTATTTACCATTTGTTCAGTTATGTTTAAATAGTACTTTCAATGAATCTATAGGGGAAAGTGCACACTACGTACTTCATGGCTATTCAAAACGCTTACCGTATGATGTAGATAACTACGTATCTCCGTTTGTAAATTTAGAAGAAGATTTTCGTCCGACACACGATCAGTTAGTAGATTTAAGTGTAAGAACTAATTTGATACGAGAGATAGCAAAGGAAAATTTGGAGTTGGAAACTCAAAGGTTTGTATCAAGGCAACACGGTAAAGCTTTGGAAAGAGATATCAAGGTAGGAGATCGGGTCTATATTTTAGCGGTTAAACCTCCTAAATTACCTTCTAAATTACATAAACGATGGCAGGGACCTTACAGGGTTATTGGGGTCCTGGGTAGAAATCGTTTCATATTGCAGTGTTTAGCTACTGGTAGAGAGATAGCTGTCCACAGCGACAATTTTAAGGTGGTTGCAGAACCAGTTATGGTCGAACCCACGTCTGAAAGGTTAAGTAAATCTTCGAGTTATAATGAGAGTCGTAAGAAAGTTCATTTTGATTGTCATGATGAAGATGTGGAAGATGTGTCAACAGAAGAAATTAATGAAGAATATGTCTGTATTCCACATAAATTTGCGAGGAATTTTAATAATGAACCTTCGGTGAATAATCCAAGTTATTCTCAGTCTTCTTTTCAAGACCCTATAAGAGTTCAAGATAGTCCAGTTTTTGATCGAAATCAAAATATTTCCGAAATTGTAGATGATCCAAATTTTGATTCTGAAGATTCTTTTCAGAGGTCTTTTCATGGTTTTGGTGATAGGAATAGTAGTGCTCGCGACAGTAGTTTTGAATGTTCTAAGTCGGAATCAGATCTTTCTGATGCAAGTTATGTGCCATATCAAAGATTCGGGGGACCTCGTGAAGGTAGCCCTAGAACTTTACGTTCTAACAAGAGGTTTCAAATCTCGCACAGTACTCCTATACATGATCGTTCCGATCATAACTCTTCTTTGAATAACGAAGCTTCCTGTTCTTAATTCCGTTTCATAGGTTCCTTTTGGGTGTTTGTCTCTGCATGCTTTTCCAAGGGATGTTCTTCGGGATATCTGATAAGTGGATTTGAAGTGTTTTAGTCATGCTTAATTATTTTTTTTTAGTAAATCAAATGCCCAAAGACTTGAAAATGCGATTATGGAGGGAAGGACTTTCATTTAATGTTTGAAGAGAGGAGTGTTGTTTTCTTTTATGTAATTATTTATATGTGTAAATTATGTATAATAGTTTTCAAATGATTTAGGTTTTTGTTTTTAAATAAATGGATGTAATTATCATTACGTAGGAAGAAAATTTATTACATAAATTTTCATACTTTTTCGGGGGGGGGACCTTCTTTACCATAACTTTTAAGTATGGTTACGATTTTGTTTTATTTAAAAACATTTAGTGGAAGAATTTATGAGATTATTAAATTTTAAAAAGACTTTATGATTCGAGCAAGAATTTTGAGTTCCAATGTGAACGATGTAAAAATTTGCTTCCACAGAAAATTGAAAGCAAAGTGTCGGGGAGTAGAGCTCGGACTTCGGTGATGAGTAGCAGTGTTACAAGTGCGCGCTGTTTATAATATAAAAAGTGAGATTTAAATTACCTGTGTAACATTTTACTGTGTTTTATATTTCTATAAAGTGACTGTGCTTATTCTAATTTTATTTACAAAAGAATTTTGTGAAGAAAATTCTTTTAAAAGGCATTATTATATTTTTCTCTATGATTTGAGATTTCTCCGCAACGTAGTTTGCTAGCCATTGAATAGGCTGTATCATAGTATAGGTACTATACTATTGAAGATTTACATTTGTCGTTCTACACAAGAAGAGTAGATTATTTTATTATACTTTTGCTCCTGTATGAGCTTTGATCCATTTCTAAATGCCTATTTGTTCACAAGCGAACAAGAAAATATATTTTCCATTACCAGGTAACGATTTGATTAAACATTGAAATATTCTCTCACTTAGAACACTTAGTGCGCATAATCTTTGTTTTTGAAGCTCTCACTCCGTAGCTCTATTCAATCCATTGAACATTTATTTCTCATAATTTATTGACTACTTGAAATACTATTTATTGTCATTTGTTTAAAGAAGAATACTTGTATGTACTTTTAAGAAGATTTTTATTTAATATAAAGGGATTACTATTTTAAGAAATATATTTGACCAGTGCTTTACCATATGTATAATATATGTATATTAAAACTGCGAATAGATGAAAAGGAATATAAAAATATTATATGAATATTTATTTTATGATTTTGTTGGATAAAGAAATTAGGAATATGATAATATTTTATTACTATTTTTACAAAGTAAAGATTTAAGAAATTAGAAAAACTTCTTTCATATCCTAGTGTTTATGATCACATCATTCTTTATTTACCAACATCCTCTCGAAGATTTGAATCTGAAATATAAAATAAAAAGACCATTATTTACTGCACTTCTAAGGGCGAATTAGATGCTACCATTAGGTCAAACACGAGTCAAGATTTAGTAAGTACAACCCAGCTGGAAGGTAAAAGGGTTGGAAATATATATATATATATATATATATATATATATATATATATATATATATATATATATATATATATATATATATATATATATATATATATATATATATATATATATATATTTTTAATTATACAGAAGCATATGAAAAAAAAAAAAAATTCTCCACAAAATATCAATTGGTTGTTAACGATTGATGCTTGTGGAGGTAAGAATTTGTTTCCTACTTTTAGCATATAACTTCTATTCTTTTCAATAACTTAATTTTCTTCAGGATATAGGATAAAGATTTTAGCGTTATATTATCATTATTTGGAGTCACTTTTAATTATTATTATTATTATTATTATTATTATTATTATTATTATTATTATTATTATTATTATTATTATTATTATTATTATTATTATTATTATTATTATTATTATTATTATTATAATTATTAATTGTGTGTGTAGTGTGTGTGTGTGTGTGTGTGTGTATTATTATTATTATTATTATTATTCTTATTCATATTATTATTATTATTATTATTATTATTATTATTATTATTATTACTATCGTAGTATTATTATTATTATTGTGTGTGTGTGTGATTATTATTATTATTATTATTTATTAATGTATTATTATTATTATTATTGTATTATTATTATTCAACGGTTATTCATGATTTACAAATTTGTGATCTATTATTATTATTATTATTATTATTATTATTATTATTATTATTATTATTATTACTGCAATATTACAGATGTTATTATTATTATTATTATTATTATTATTATTATTGTTACTATCTCAGTATTACTGCTGCTACTATTATTATTATTATTATTTTATTATTATTATTATTATTATTATTATTATTATTATTATTATTATTATTATTATTATTATTATTATTATTATTATTATTGTATTATCAACTAAATATTCGCCTTTGTTCTCAATTATTATTATCGGTATATTATTGTGTGTGTGTGTGTGTGTATTATTATTATTATTATTATTATTATTATTATTATTATTATTATTATTATTATTATTATTATTATTATTATTATTATTATTTTTATAATTACTAGTGGTAGTAATTGTAATAGCATTATTTATGTTATTATTGTTATTTATTATTATTATTATTATTTTTATTATTATTATTATTATTATTATTATTATTATTATTTTATTGTATTATTATTATGTATGTATTTATTATTATTATTATTATTATTATTATTATTATTAGAATGATTTTGTTATAATTATTGTTTTTTATATTTTAGGTTCCTATGTTTGCGTATTGAAAATAAAAGTTTGCTATAAGAAAGAAGTTTTCCGTACAACCTTGTTCGCCCATCTCAAAATCGGCGTAAGTGGCGACCTGCTAGTAAACGCACCTGGAACGACGTCTCCATTCCCAAGCTCAAAATACACAAACCCACAACAAAAATAAAGGAACCCCCTCAAGCTCGTGCACAGAACTCAAACAACTGCTACTCTCATTGAACTCAAGCAACTGGTACTCTCACTGGACTCAAGAAAATGCAACTCTCACTAAGCTCAAACAACTGCAACTCTCACCAAACTCAAGCAACTGCAACTCTCACTGAACTCAAGCAGCCGCAATTTTCACTGAACTTAAGCAACCTCAATTCTCACTGAACTCAAGCAACTTCAACCTCTCACTGAACTCAAGCAACCTCAAACTCTCCCTGAACTCAAGCATCCTCAAGCTCTCACTTAATTCAAGCAACCTCAAGCTCTCACTGAACCCCACCACCAAAAACTCCTCCCACCTCAAGCTCTCATTAAATAAATTTCCTCACCGCGGGGGAACATTTCATATCAATATGAAAAACACAACATAAATAAGCATCATTTCAACAGCTATAAGGCGTATTCATGTTAGCATATTGTCATATCGCATGCAAACTCATTCCTATTAGCTATCTACTAACTACACTGAATACTCGATATTTCCAAATTTCACTTCGGAACATCAATCCCATCCCCATAGTATCCAACTACATCCAATAAATTTCCACTGGAACAAAAGATTTGATACATTGAATAAAACTTTCCAAACGCATGCAGCATTCTTGGCACCTGGAACGCTTAACGATTTCGGGAGTATCCTTGATATTAATATTATTAATATTATTATTATTATTATTATTATTATTATTATTATTATTATTATTATTATTATTATTATTATTATTATTATTATTATTATTATTATTATTATTCTGATCATTATTATTATTATTATTATTATTATTATTATTATTATTATTATTATTATTATTATTATTATTATTATTATTATTATTATTATTATTATTATTATTATTAAAGTTATAAAATTATATCTAAATTGGTTTTGTTAGCTAGTAATAGTGTAAAAGCATACTATCAATTTACTGTCGGTCAGAAATAAAATTTAGTTAACTACTTGAGATAGAAAGGAACACCTGCGCACAATGAGCAATTTTTCACCAAAGTGCCTTCTTGTTTCAAGTAAATTTCGATGCAATGGTCTAGTGTGTAAATTTGTTCATGTTTTCATGTATTATTGTTTGTGTATGTATTTATTTTTATTTTTTTTTTTTTTTTTTTTTTTTTTTAAAAGTTCACACCACACGGGCATAGCCCTATTCAAGGAAGGGAACTTTCTAGGTAATTTCTACCTAGGATTCGAACCCACGACTTTGCCATGCGACTCCGTCGCTCTACCGTTTGAGCCACGGTATTGATTTCATAATATGTTATTTTCCAGCAATTATATCTTTCCATATTTGATATTTGTAAAAAAATATGCAAAAACATTACTGCAGTCTATATAGCGATAAATTAAAATATTTTATTATTATTATTATTATTATTATTATTATTATTATTATTATTATTATTATTATTATTATTATTATTATTATTATTATTATTATTATTATTATTATTATTATTATTATTATTATTATTATTATTATTATTATTATTATTATAGTTTAGGCGTAGCATGTATATAATCTTAGTATTTGTAGCATTAATAAATAATAGTCGTGGTAGTAGTATTAGCGATAGCATCACTGCTTGATTATTCCGAAAAAAAATGAAATCTAAAAGAAATTTTATCATAGAGCTACACCATTAAAGACCTCTCTCTCTCTCTCTCTCTCTCTCTCTCTCTCTCTCTCTCTCTCTCTCTCTCTCTCTCTCTCTCTCTTTCTCTTAATAAGATAGAGATCACCACTAATAATAAAAGTAGCACTGATGTATCAAATGTATCAAATTAGAAGTATTTCGTCGCTTATCAATCCGAATTTTATTTAACATTTTAAACAGGTTTTTACCAAATTTATTCAAGCGTGTTACTTATATATATTCAACATTCTATTTATCTCTCTCTCTCTCTCTCTCTCTCTCTCTCTCTCTCTCTCTCTCTCTCTCTCTCTCTTTCTCTCTTACACACACACCAAACTTTACTACAGACAACACTTATCTTTATAAAACAAATAAATAACATTGGCAAACACACGAATACACTCGAAGAAGCCTGGTAGCGTGGGGAGCGTCTTCCAAAAAATAGCCTTTCATTCGTTCCTTCTCTTGTCATCACTTGGGGTTGACGGCCTCCTGTGAGTTGGTGCCATCACAGAATTGCCGGCCTTCTTTGGCAGGGTTGGAAACCGTCGTGGAATTGCCGGCCTCCGGTGGCAGAATTGGTACCGTCACGGAATTGCCAGCCTCCGGTGGCAGGGTTGGTACCGTCACGGAATTGCCGGCCTCCGATGGCAGAATTGGTACCGTCACTTAATTGCCGGCCTCCGGTGGCAGGGTTATTACCGTCACATAATTGCCGGCCTCCGGTGGCAGGGTTGGTACCTTCACAGATTGCCGGCCTGTTCTTAAGTCCGGTGTTCTTTCTACATAAATTTTTGCAACTTTCGAGGCTTTAAGTTCAATATCCACTTTGTTGACCATCACCTCTCCTCCTTTAATCCTCATCTCTTATTCTAATTAAATCAAGCCTAATTCATTCACCTTTTAACATTGAAAATATTTAAGACGAAGCTCTTTACTGCTCAGGTGATGGAGGAGTTTTTCTCTTATCGGTATGTAAAGGAACACTATTTAATCAGTCAAATAATTCAATCGATATCAAAAACCCACGTGTGGAAATATAATATGAAAGATAAACAAAAAAAGATATTTAAAAGACTTTGACAACAACCATCAGTAACATTATTGGAACAATATTGAAAATATGGTTAAATAAATATATGAATCCGTTAATATTTTTTCTGATTTAAGACTAATTTTTTATCAAAAAATGTTAAATAATGGCACGTAATAAATTTTGCAAAACTCTATTTACGTTAAATGCTGTTAAAACGTGTTAATATTATTAATAAATTAACAAATATAATTCCTAACTCTTCAATGTTTGTTCCCATCACGTGATCTCGTCACGTGTTCACATCACGTGACTATCCAATTTTACTGCAGTAAAAACTAAAAGTAAAAAATTCTTTCTTTAAACCTCGCTGCAGTAGCGGAAATGGGACACTCGTGGAAGGTTTTTTTCAAATATTCTTCAAGAATATTTGCCACGGAACGCACCGCACCGCACCCCACCCATATTTTTTATTAATTAATTCTTTGATTATGAAATATTACTCATGATATTCTAAATTATTTCATTATTTATTTATCTATCATTTACGAAAATTAACTGGGCAGACTTTATCTTTTTGCCTGTCATATATATATATATATATATATATATATATATATATATATATATATATATATATATATATATATATATATATATATATATATATATATATATATATATATATATATATATATATAACTGCTTATACTCACCAAGTTTATTTTTCTGTTATATATATATATATATATATATATATATATATATATATATATATATATATATATATATATATATATATACATATATATATATAACTTCTATATATATATATATATATCTATATATATATATATATATTTATATGTGTGTGTGTGTTATGTGTGTGTGTGTGTGTGTGTGTGTGTGTGTGTGTGTGTGTATGTGTGTGTTTGTGTGTGAGGGTGTTTGTGAAGCAGTTTTTCCACAGTTATTTTTTCCTCGTTTTTTCTTTTTTTTTTTTTTTTTTTTTTTGGCAAACCCTATATTTATTATTTACTATTCTATAGTTTTCTTTCTTTTTGTTTTTAGCTAATTTCTTTACTAATAAGCTTTGAAATAATTTTGTTCTTATTTTGTTGTACTGTATAAATAAGTGGTTAAATGGTGCAGGGATTCAGCTTGGTTCTATGAGAGAGAGAGAGAGAGAGAGAGAGAGAAGAAGAGAGAGAGAAGGAGAGAGAGAGAGAGAGAGAGAGAGAGAGAGCATGCAGTTTGTTTCTATTTAGTTAATAAAATTGTTTAGAAAACATTATCTAAATTTAAATTAAGATTTAGCATTAAGAATGGGTTGTGATGTGGTGTCAATGATTGGAGAACGGCTGGTGGTGTCAGTGGTTGGGGCAATTTATGTTTCTTAAATTTTTTCCCTACTCAACATTAACAAATTAAAAAAGAAAACGATTATGTCTAACTAATAATAATTTTAAACCAATCACGAATAGCACAATTATGGGAAAGAGCTATTATCAAGAATATTACCAATGAAATTAGCTCTAAATAATAATAAAAAAAGCAATATAAACTAATGACATAATGTATTATTTTGTAAAAGAAAAAAAATCACAAAAAAAATTCGGATTTTTTTGGGTGGGAAAGTTTTGTTTTTTTAATTTTTTATTTATTTATTTATTTCTTGGTTGAAAAAATATGTTTTTTGAAAGAAAAAAAATAACAACTAGGTCGTTTTTGACATTTGCATCTCGCTTTTTCTCTCTCCTTTTCTTTTGACTAAATTAATAATTCTATTTAGTAATCGTAACTTTATCATTGTTGCAAGTTGATTACTGAAATTGTTTAGCAACAAATAAAACTTTTAAATGAGGTCATTTCGTTTTGAACGTTTCCTGGAGTTATCGCTAAAAACGCTTCTCTCGGGTGCCTCACCCCCCCCCCCCCCCCCCCCCTATCCGCAATCAAATTCTGTTAGGTCGGGAAGCAAAACTAAGAGGGGGTTGTTGGGTGGGTCACAAAAAGCAGTTAGTAACCCACTACACAAGCCTATAAACCACCTCGGGATTACTGAATACCAATTGCTCAATAGATCTAAACAGAGATGGTGAATCATCACACAATCCCTTTGCTCTTTCAATGTGTAACAGGAACCAAGAAAAGAGAAGAAAATTCTTTCTTCTTGTTTCTTCTTCGTGAAGACCATTCGGAAAACGAATTCTTATTTAATGTGTTTCATTATATACTTAGTCAATCAACCAAAATGACATTGAAAACAAAGCTCTTGTAATTTTTACATTTCAACACAACCTAACCTACACCTAACCTAACCTAACCTAGAACCCATAACCTAAATACCTAACCTAGCCTAACCTAGCAACCCGTACCTAACCCAACCTAACCTAACAACAGAAAGAGGAGTTTTTTTTTATGCTACAGTTCTGAAAAAAAAAACAAAGAAAGGAATAAAAGAGATGGAGGCGAAATTCACTTGGGTAATCGCTGACCACAGTTACTGAAAAAATTAAAATAAAGTAATATCAACATTCACACATTCAGAAGAACTTTCTGCGACTAATAATACACTCAATAATAATAACATAAACAATTAACTAATAATAAATAAATTACCATAAATAATAATTAAATCAAACATTAACTAATACATAACTAATGCAATAATAAGTACCGAACAGATACTTGAACATTAAATATATCAAATTAATCATAATAATAATGATATATAATCCATACATAATACATAATAATAAATAATAACATCAATAATTAATATTGAATAAATAATAATTAATCCAATAATAATACTAATACTAATACAACAATTAATGATACCTAATAATAATAATAATAATAATAATAATAATAATATAATCACATAATATAATAAATAATAATAATAATAATAATAAATAATAACTAATAATAAATAATATAAAGCGACACTTAATCTTACAGCCAGCTTATTCAATTCATTGTTTTGTTACATATTATATATTATCCAATATTCGCGCCTATTATATCATTCTGAGGTTCTTAATGTACTTAAAATCATGAACGATCTTCAAGATTTTGAATAGAAATCAGTCGTGGTTTTAAAATGCAAATATCAGGTTATCAGGTTCAATGTTTTTATAGCTGCTTCACAACATATTGACCTCTATATTGTTTACTTACTAGTACTACAATATTACTTCGATGTATTAATTGATTTCCATTATTATCTATTAACTTCTATAATTATATCTCAGTTTTATTCCTTAATTGTATCTGATTATGTATTCATACTTACTATTATTCATCTATGTCATTATGTATCTATATTGATTATTATTATTATTAATATTTATTATTTATCTCATCTACATTACTTAATTACTTTATTATTTATTATGATATATTATATTATATTTCATACTTATTATTAATACTTTTAAGTTACATTATTACTTATTACTCGATTCATTATTACTTATTATCTATTACGATTCATTATATTATCTATTATATCATATTATTATTACTAATATTCATTATTATTACTTATTATTATTATATATTATTATTACATACTATTATTTATTCATCAAATTATTATTCATATTATTAGTATCATTATATATATATAATTGCTACTTATTATCTCTAGTATTACTACTATATTACCTTTTTAATCTATTGATATATTCATTTTATGAGCTGACAAGAATTCCATTTTGCTTGCCCAATTTATTATTCATTATTCAGTTATTATTTTGGTCGTAATGATCTTTGAGTTATTACCTTCATTAATGATGTATCCATATTATTATTATAATTATTATTCTATCTAATTCATACTCACATATTATTATTTATTATGATTATTCTATTCTTCTTGCTTTATCATTTTCATTAATATTAACACTGTTAATCGTCATCATCTTAATAAGCAAATCTTTTTTGAATTCTGTAGTTACTTACTTTGTACTCTCCTAATTTTCTTTCCACGACTACTGTTAATCATAAACTTCACCATAGTTTTCTTGTCATCGGATTCGTAATTATCTCTCTCTTCTGCTGCGCACGAATAACAAAGAAAGTAAACGCACCAATGCAGATAAAGAAACTAGTCATAATAGCTGCAATGCCAATATTAACTACACGTATATAAGGCCTCACTGCTCTATACTCCTTCATACGTTATCACTGCCACTTAATATATCGAAATACCTCCTTCCACCCCCACCCTCCAACCCGATTATGAGCGAGAAATCTTGTTACTTCTACATAACTATATTTGTATCAATAATTCAATTTCATTTGTTTCACCAATTGTTAAGTATCTCTAAGCAAACTCGTCTCTGACTGCATACTCACAGGGCCTAGCGAACCGAAATTACTAGATCATTATCAGTCTCAAAAAGCTCGTCATTGGTGCTGACTTCTAATTCCCAGAAATATGCCCTAAGAATAATCATAATACAATAGCCCAGATTGATACCCTTTTAGGAAATTCCTCGCAAAAGTTAAGTACCCAAGCCGCTCATGAATAATAATAATACATATCAATAATAATAATCAATAAAGTTGTTAATAATAATAAGAAACATGAATCCGCAATTGTCGTAACTCAATTCGAATAATACAGTACATAAATTGATAACTAATCAATAATACATCAATAATTCAATGACACTACATAATCATAATAGATCTAATAACTACTTAATAAATAATAAAAATCCTACCCAGGTCAGCAAAAACACAAATCAATTCAGCATCTAATAATTAACAGTACTAAAGACATTGTTAGGACAACAGAGAGAGAAAGTAGTACATCGATAAAATCCTTACTTAATCATGTATCCCCATCTACCCACACATCATATGCCAACTGCGCAGTTGTCAACTTCTTCATCATACTCGAAACCTATCTATTGGAATTAACCACGGTAGCGATGCATCCTACATAATAATCCATAATAACTCAAATAATCATAATAATCAATAATATATCAATAATACCGTAAGTTAATATATCATAATTAATAACAGACACCATGCTTAGTCAACGATCACGACTCTTCTCTATGGAAGAAAGAAGTAAGCAACTAATGAAGAATAATATATATTGTGTAGTACGTGATGCTATAAAAGATAGATTCAATACCGAATAATCCCATAAAGAAATAACTAATACTTAATAATAATGACATCACCATAACCCTAGCCATAATAACTAATTAAACTAATGATATAATCAACTCAATAAATACAATCACATACACAATTAATATCCGAATAATAATTAATAATAATACATAATAATATAATAATAATAAAATAATAATCCATACTAACATACATACATAAATACTGTATAAATACACTCAACAACTCCTTTTTCCCACCTGGGCTGAAATAACATACATACATACATCAATTAATTAAACTAATTTCCAAATAATTAATGAATACCATTCTTTAAAAAATCTACCCATTAACTAATAAATCAATAATCATACATAATAATAATAATACAAGAATAATAACAATATAATAATAACTAAAATACATTCAACATAACTTCAATAATAACTAACTTAATGAATATAGATACATAATAAATCAAACTATAATCCAATACACTAATTAATCAATAAATACCATAAGAGTTATAAATCAGATAGCACATAAATAAATGAATTATACATCCTAATGCATACATACACGAATGTCGCGACGGCATACACTAAGTACCACTCACCACTTCACTCACGGACAGTCATACGACCAGACATCAGCACGGATACACCCTGCTAAGTTAATCCAGATAATAATAATAAGTAATACATCAGCAAAAATAATTAAGAGTCAATAATAATTAACTAATAATCAACTAAATTAAATACAAATAGAGTACAATCCTTTGGCGATTACGCAACGTAACATACTTCCATATCACTACCAACTACACATCTACCATCACCAAGGATCTAAGCTGCGATAATCCCTACCTACACCGTTAACCTAAGTCAGATTAACATGACTAACAGATAATTCAATATCACATATTCAGCGTCTAACAACGTAAATAACACAATAATAATACATGAATAACTAAATAAAACAACATCAGATCACATAAATATAATTAACTAATAATAATAATAATCACATAATAAATAATAGAATAACTAATAAATAAATACCTAAGATATATCATAATAAAGATAAAAATAAATAATCATAATACCTCAATAATAATAATTAATTAATAATAATATACTACATTAAGATAAACACCCTTATATATCATTATATACGGAAGTCAGAAACTTACTAATTTTTACATTCGGCAATAAGAATCTTTAATCTTTAAGTCATCCTACTATGCCAATGCAAATCATGTTTTCGACTTTGATTAATTATATTAGTTCACACTTCATTTAATTACTTACATTATTTGTAGTTATTACTCTAATACTATCTAATTTTTATTATACTATCCATTATCAACTTATTACGCTGATATTATTACTTGATACTATTAGGTATCTCAACATATGTCAATTAGCAGACTTTATTGATCATCTAACACGTTAATATTTATTTTCATTCGATTCGATTATTATATTATATTATATGACTTATCGCCCATTTAACATCTATTCATTTATATGCAAAGCACATTCAATTATCTACATCATATTTATTCATGATCGCCGCACAAATACTTTCCGGTCCCGGGGCAGTTATTATCTCAACTAATCCCACAGCAAACGTATACTAATTCACTTATTATTATTCATCATTAGTCTCATCTACTTAGTCACCATGTTATATATCTCATTATAGCTAATTCCATACATCAGTATCATTCATATTCATCTAACCTTATCCTCATTCATACCATCTATTGATCTCGATTACTTACTTCAATTATTATCTTACTTAATTATTACCCGAGCTATAACTATCATGTATTCTATTAGATACTTTCGATTCATTATTATTATTATCGAATTATTATTATTATTAAAATATAGTTGATTGATCTAATTCATATAAATAAAACTCGTCATCCTATTATTCATTATATTATACTATTAACTATAGCTACTGAGCTCTTATTATCTGACTCGTAACATTTATCTATATTTCGCTTAATTCATAATTCAATTACTTATCTATTATCAATTAACATTCATTAGCCCATTCATCGTCGACAGTGACCATCTGTATTATTACCGATACTTTTTACTTCATTATCATTCATCACTGTAATCCAGATCTATATTATTACCTCTATATCTATTCCACTTATTCTTTCACACTCTAATCTCCATTCCATCATTATTTTTATCATACTATTTCACGGCACATCTATATACTGGCAGAGTATCTACAACACGTATGTGACACACTATTTCCTACTAGCAGAGTTTCCGATTACTGTTATCCCGGGATCCTATTCGAACTGTACTAAATGCCTTACGAACCTCAGACTAATATAACTCTGATAATGATTACTAACCTACCTTAATCACGATTTTCATTAATAATGTCATGAGTCAACCCACTGATTTATCCTATCTAACCTCTGTCTGCACCAATATGATTGACTTATCTGGATTACCGATATTTATTAGATCTTATTTAACTCTGATCCTATCTATTAGTATCATTGATATATATTCACTTATTACTCCTCTCATATATATATATAATTTATTATCACATATCCAAACTTCCATAATCTAATATCAGATACCGTAATAACTCATACTTCACTAATCTCACTCCATCTCATCATCTCAATTTCGTATCTACTTGCTTCATTCATCCTTCATTTCAGTTAGTTCCGACACTATCTATACTACTTTAATTTTTACGTTCACTCGATTATCCTTATCTAGACTTAGCTTTCTTCTTAAAAAAAGTATTACTTGCGCAATCCCTTCAAGCCACATAGCCCTAAGCATCTTTCATACCCAAGCACGGCTTCCTTAAGACGTATCCCTTTCCGCTCCCCTGTCTTCCTGACACAACCAGAGTCAAATTTTCCTCCATGTCTTCTGTAGACAACTCTCTTATTCTCATCCTATTACACTTGCCTGTAGGACAACTCATCCCACCATGCGCTTTCCTAAAGACAATAAGAAGCGCGACAACTATATAAATACCCAATACCCTTCTGCGTCATGATATAATAGCCGTCACTGCGGGCACATGCATCCACATACGCGTTCACCCCCTCAAACCTATAGTGAAGCCAGCCTGTCTTGGATATGAGCAGGAATTTCTTCACAAAACCAGTTTAAAGGCTCATAAAAACCTTTCACAACACTCATATTCAATAATCCAAAAATATTAAAATATTAAAATTTAAAAAAAGAAAAACAACAGGGACCCAATCTCTGAAGATGCACAAATCTAAAATGAAGGTTACCGAACCAACTATAATTATATTTCGTGCAACAAATACGACTCTTGATAATTAACTATCAACGCGGATCACTAATAGAGGTATCGTGTATCTACCAAACATATCTATCACTCACTATATTTAAAAAAATCACACCATTATTCAGTGGATAAATTTTGGCCATTTTAAACTTCCTAGACTCTAAGTTTGTTTACATAGAACTAGTAATTTGTGCTTTTCGAAAAAGAGTTGAAATTACTAATGTGAAACAAAATTTAAAACGATCTGCTATTTCAACCGTTTGGGAGATTTGTTTCTACCCTGTATTGTTTGCTATTTTAACTACGATTTAAGACGGACTGTGCAAACATTCGGGTTTTCAAACGCTATAAAGAGTCAAAATTCAGTTCCCTGTAACTCTAATATAGGTAATGCTATTATCATTTTCTCCTGCTTCCTTTATAATTAAACTGGTTACGCCAAAAATTACTCTATCCATATCGATTACTATCCACACGAATGAGCCCCATAATAATTAATTCATTTGTGCTAACCAGAATATGGAAGACACTCCTCTCGGGATCTGTTATAAAATTCTATTACTTCGCGTCTCTAGATCAATTCCCACCAAATTAGGAGCTATATATATATATATACCCATAAGATATATGAACATATACTAGTCACCTAATACGTTCACGATCTCACTAGCGCCAGTAAGGGTATACTTACTCGAGTAAATACTTAAGTATATATAACACCACCAGCTGACTAGAGATAATACAAGATTAACTATCATGACTACACAGTATGATATAGTATATACAATATAATACTAGTACCTTACTACCTATTACTACACATAATATAACTATAACCCCTATTCCACTCTACACATATATCACTTATATACTTCAGTAGACACCGAATCACTTGTATTATTATAATACGATACTTCGGCTGCATCATAGTAATCCACTCATTCTTATTATATCTATAATACCTATGATCACTATCTACTACTAAGTATTATATACGTACATATTCAGTACTACTATACATGACAGGTATATACTCACTATATAGATCATATTCTAACTACTTTAGTGTACCTCAACGCTATCCATATAGTATCTATTTACTTATATACTATGACCTATAATCCCATAATGATAGGTCATTAACAGCGTAAAGTACTATATATCTCACTCCGATATACTACTTCTATATAATCACTAGTACCATTATATTTGATGCCATACCGATACTGTATAAGCACTACATATAATCACGTACCCTACTACTATTATCCCTTCACACCTATCTATAGATTCTTCATTACTCAGCCTCACATCATCTCACTCACCTACGGCCACCTCACACTACACCGCCCCACCATCCCTTACCTGCATAATTATAGTGGTACCTCTATGTACGCATATAATTTACTAAGTTTACTGTACTTAGGATATTACTATCATCATCATCATATAAGTACATAACCTATTCACATAATCACTGAAGTATATATACTATATATATCACGTACCTCGTCTACAACTACAAGCCTACTATATAATGACTACGATCCTATATGTATATACTACTATATATTAATCATAGCTACCGTACTCGTATA